>BQNB010000168.1:160230-200332 GCA_026074375.1 Tanacetum coccineum | reverse complement strand
CGTCACGCAAAGGAGGAAGCCGCAAGCAACAAACAACTATGCTGCCAAATACAATTATGCTTCCGCTCAAACAAATAACATAAAAGATGAAGAAGAAAAAAAAGAAGAAGCGGCTTTCAACATATGTTCCAATTTGTCCGTTCAAAAATCTCCCGTTCAAATTGCGGGGGAGTATTGAATGACTAGTTTAGTGGACCAAGCTCAATTGTGGGCTTGAGTCCATTAGGGTTAAGGTTGTGATTGCTTAGTAAATAAGCTACATGTTATTATAAATACACATGTAATCATCTTATGTAAACACACAAAAACACAATCAATAATAAATCTCTATTGTCTTTCAATGACGGATACCATGACTATAAATGAGCACATTATGACCCTTATAAAAAGCAATAGTTTCCGATGTACTATTCCTTTTCCTTTATTTCCAAACTTTCATCAATACCCACATGACATGCTTCATGTTTGCTTGCCTATATACTTTCACTTATCCACTTCACAAGCAACTTATAAAAACTCCATTATTCAACAGAACAATATAACTTGCAATCAGAAAGGAAAAAAATCTTCATCATATAAGTCATTTTTTAACAAGAAACGAATATATTAAAAAAAACGTTTGCTCGCTAGCAATTAGAGCTACCTAGAAATAGAGCATGAAATAGCTTGATCAATGATCCAGTCTAACCAACACAACTCACGTTAATGTAACGAAAAACAATCCAACTATATGACATCGTTCGAATCTTCTCAAGAAAGCAAACAAAAGACGGACGAACGTTTCTTGGACTTCAAAGCAAATTAGAAGAAAGGTCTATATGATCCAATCCTTGCTTGTAACAAGTGTTGTGTAATGTTTTTGCCTAGCATCTTGCTAGGTGTTGTTTCAATAACTGAAAAGAAAGACATATAAGCACATTTAGGATAAATGTTGAGATATTGTTGAATGTATATATAGGTAGTTAAGATCATTCTCATTCAATTTTAGTGTATGCAAGTAGCAGTGATAAAATGCGGATATGCAGTGAACGTACATAAATGTTTAGCTATGTGGCTTTCTATTGGATTATGTCCACGTAAAATAATATATGTTCGGAAAGTTTATTCGAGCATATGGGGACGCACGCGTTAATACGTAAAACAATTAATAATAAATATATATTAATATTAATTGTAATATATTTAAGTGATAAAGCTTAAACGAGCGTTAAATGTTAACAAGTATTTAACGGGAGTTATATTAGTCGTTAATAGTTAAAAGGAATGACTAATATGTAACTATGGAGAAAAAAGAAATTATGAAAATTATTTCTTTTTTTCCCTTAGCCAATACTACCTCCGTCCCATATTTATTGTCCAGTTTTGACTTTCTGGGTCTTTCTTTATCAACTTTGACTTTAAATATTTATGTCTGTGTTATATAATACTTGATAAAAATTATACCGATGAAAAATACATTTAAAACTCAATTCATTCATATATTTTGCATCAAATAATAAATAGCACAAACAAAAATATTTAAGGTCAAAGTTGACAAAGAAATACTCAAAAAGTCAAAACTCGACAATAAATATGGAACGGAGGTAGTAATTTCCTAATCTCATGAGGAGCTGGAATTAATAAACTTGCAAGCCAGGTTATCTTGGCTATATAAGGAGGATTAGGGTGTTTAGTTTTCTCATAACTTGAAAAACTAAATCCATATTAAACACCACTCGAACATTCAAGACGGTGTATTCGTCAGTTGCTAAAAGGGTACGCGTTCTTGATCCCCTTTTTAATTACATATTCAATACGTAATTTATATGTTCTATTGCGTACTCGTATTATTAATTGGTTATAGTTGGTAAAAAAGCCCAAACATGACACACAGAAGCAACGGTGTCGAATTGTAGTTACAAGTAATAAAATTTTGAAAAAAAATTAGGGTTATTGGACTAATTTTTAAGCACTTTGGCGTTTGTATATGTCATAAAGATTCGATCTTTATGTATAAAGTATCAATCTTTATTTGTTATAAAATTAATTAGACGAATTCTAGGTTGTATGAAATTTTATAAGATTAAAACTTGATGCGTTTAATTATTAATTGATCGGTTTTATATTTAAAATTAATTGTTAATTCGGCATCCATGATAATACATGCAATTTATCATGGAGGGATATGTGATATAAATCTTGTTAATTGTTAAAGATTTTATGCAAATATGATGATCAAGAATTAAAACATAGACCTTAAATTTGATTTGGTAAGATCCACGACTTTACAAGCTAGAGAAGACCTTAGCTATGTCTTAATGTGGCTTAAAAGTTGCTTAAATATTTTAATGTGCTATGTGGTATATATTTGGTATATGGCTTTACGCAATCCGATTATATCCGATGGATGTGGCCGGATTTGTATGGACGAATGCGCCTATGATTGAATATATACATGTTTTAATTATTAGATAATTAGGATCATAACTGATATTTTCATGGCTTAATTGTTAAGTGTTGTTTTGAATAAGTGTTATGTGTATTAGTTTTGTGTTTATATTAATTTTATTTTAAGTATTGGACTTGTGAGAAAATAAAAGGGTTTTTCGAAAAAATAAATATAAACATGACTAATAATTATGAAATCAGATTTATTATGGACTATTTTATAGTTCATTATGTGTTTTTCAAATAAAAGATTTAATTTTTATCAATGACGTAATTTGCAAAAGTACTACTTAGTTGCAAGGATAAGGTTCGGGGAGTCTCATCAAGACTTCGGTCTTGTAGATACCATTATCTTATAATACCTGACTACGTTGTAGTTTCCTTACCTTGCATACTATTTAGGAACTCGCGAATGGTCTAGGGTTTGAATGATTTTTAACCTTTCTTTAATCTTTTCCCACGATAAAATATAAAATTTTTAAGTTTTGAAAACACGTTGAATCGTCAATTTAAAAAAGGTAACACTATTTATACATTAGATGTATAGAAAATAAGTGATACCGAACCTAAATAACTAATAGCTGTACAGATATTTTTAAATAAAATCTATATACGAAGATGTATGCCCGCCCCCCATCTTCTTCGACATATTTGTCAAAATATTATACCCTCTAAATAAGTTTTCCATCCAATTGTTAAGAACACTTGCAGATGCTTTTTTCCTATGCATGAGACTTAGTAGAATTGTAAACCCAAGGTGATATATATAACTTTTTCGTGAGACTTTTAGTGTTAATAATCACAGTTCTTTAGATTGTGACACATTTAATCGGTTTAGTGATGAGACCTTAAAACTCGAGGCATAGATGGGAAAAAACATTCTTACTATATATATTTTTAATAAAGTAAGTCCCATAAGTCTAGGAATTGCACCGTGGCACATTATTGATCGTACAATTACCTTTTTGAATACACCTGTTGATGACAGATCAACTGATGAGAAGGTGGTATGTCAATTGGAACCCAGCCTTATTAGAAAATTAATTGTTTAAAAAGTTTAAACATGTGTAGTTAATTTTCTATAAGGAAAATTATCGAAAATACTAAAAATTGAATTTTACGATTCTATTAATAGTATTAATGCAACGATAAACCGTAAACAAGGGTCTGTTTCTTCTTTGAAGAAGTCAAACCGAGACTCCTTTCCTTATAAGGAATAAGGAGACTCATTCCTATCATCTTTCTTGCTCCGGAAAGTTATAATAGGAACGTAGAAATTGTCCTAATGTAATCAAACTCATAGAAAACTTAAATGTTAAGTAGATTGCATAACTTATATTTTCATATAGATTTCATCACCATTATTCGGGGGTTGAATAGCTGTTGAAGACGGTATAAGACATTGTGGGATAACTGAGAGAAATTTCTTAGTGTTATTAAATGATAATATCTTAATGTAAGATGCTTTATGAGTTCTTGATTAGGAAATACCAATACTACCGTAAAAGTGGTAAAGGCAAACTAATATAATGTATTTAGTTGTTTGTTTTATTCAAAAATTAAGAAGGAAATTGCATGCCCAATTTTTAAGTTAATAAATAACATTGATGGATAGTCCCTCATCTACATAGTAGAAATTTTTGAAATCAAAGTACATTACTACTAATTAAGATTTCAAAGAAAGTTGAAAAATAAATAGATCACTATTTGTTTTCACTGGTTATGGAACACTTACAGGGTTGTCAAATCTAGTGGGAGCATCGTGATTTATTTCTGAACAAGACAATAATGTAATGTTGTCTAATTCAGTGGGAGCAACAAGGTTTATTATCTTGATAGTAACCCATATTATTTCTCGCTTATCTTGAGATAATATATAGTTTTCCAACTATACACACTAATGGTGTTAAGGATAGTCATGCACTATTTCTTATTAAACAAAGTGGTTCTATATCTACTTGTAACGCTAATATTTGTGACACTATCATATTGTCCATTTAAACAAATGAATGTCGTGTTGTTTGACTACATGTATGAATTGTTCATGGCACAAGGTGGGAGAAATCTTTATGTGTGCAAAGGAACAACAAATACAAGAACAATATGATTAAATATCTTCTCTTGACTGTAAGGTAAGAAACTAATATTCTACTAGGACTTATTGCCCTATTCAGAACATATGTCAAGATATGAAATAAAGACTACTTCAAGTAAAATGTTTATCTGTTTTTGGAATGTCCAAAATAATGAAGTAATCTCGATTTAAAGACTACTTCAAGTAAAAGGTTTATGTGCTCTTGGAATGTACCAAATAATGAAGTAATCTTGTTTAACTTGAAATTACTATTGAATTCAAGAGTTGATGTTTAAAAATTACTTTAGTTAAATATGGTTTATGTTTAATTAAATTAATAAACATGAAAGTCCTTTAAATGTTGAAGACTTAAACATAAAGTAATTATTCTTCTGGCTATGACATGACCAAAAGTCCTTAATTGTTCAAAGGCAAAATGATGTATAGTAAATGTTTATATCTCTTGAAAGATATGTAACATAAAGTTCTTGACCTAGTTAAAGCTGTATACCATTATTGCAAGTAAAAAGGTTTTAAATACCTAAAATTTCAATTTCGTTTGACATAATTGATTAGTATGTAACCTAAAGAATATTAAGTTATTTAAAAGATTGTAGAAAAGTCTCACAATTAAATTACTCATAGAATACCACATATTTATGGTATGTCTAGAGTGTTGAATCAAATTCTTTGGAATTATTTGATTTTGGTAACTTAAATATTTTACCTCCAAAATCTGTCAAGGTTTGAAATTGAGTATGTCTAGTATATACTCAAATAAGACTCCAACTTAGAAAAAAAAGGGGGTTTTTATTTAAATAAGGACACCATCATAATAGAAATATATGACTCCTTTTAAGTCTTAAAATTGAAGTTCTTAATTTGTTAAAAGTCTTATGAAGAATGACATTAACAAACTAAATTCAAGAACTGTCAGTGTATCTTGTAATTGCTACTCTACATGCTAAGTAATTATAGAAGAGTCTTTAATTACAAAAAGCATGTGGGAGCATTTTTAGATCAGAAAGAAATAAAAATACAAAATACATAACCTTCTAAACACACTAGTGAATATCATACCAAGGTTTTATATGAAAATGTTAAACCTCATAATGATATAATACTTGTTCATAGACCCGCAAGGATACCTCAAATACTTTGATTGAATAATGTTAAAACAATATTGAGGAAATTGAAGTCTCTCCTCTCTATCTCTCATGGTGAACCTGTCAATCATTAAGATGCATTGTCGAATTTTAAATTTGATAAATGACTCAAACTATGAATGTTAAGATACTGTCCACAAAGATAATCAATTTTAGAACTTGATTGATCTCTAACTAAACAGTTAGATTGTGAAGTAAAAATGAGTTTCTTCAAAGAGAAAAAAAACCCAAAGTGGTTTGGTTCTTGGTTTCAAACTCATAAGGACAATGTTGTACACATATTTAATGCAAGCATTATGATAGGATTTTAATCATACTCAAGCAACTGACTGTGATTATATATTCTTTCTATACGCATTAATTAATATAAAGATGGTTGTTTGTCATACTAGTGTCCATATTGATGAAATATGACAATGAATTTAAAACTCTTTCTTGGATGATTACTATTGCGAGGACGAAGAGTAATCAAAGGAGTTTGTGAATTCATATAATGTTTATGAAGTGTACAAGAGGCAAGAATCTAAATATGGATTATTGCAAGCATCTAGGAGAATAATCTTATGTTTATTGTTAAATAAAGATAACTCCTAAGTATTTTTAAAAGCTAGTGGAAGTATTATGTTCATGTTTTCTTCACCTGAAAGATTTAGAAAATTAACCATACAACCTTGAAATATATGTTTACTGTTATAAACATATGCGGTATATAAGTCTAACATAACATGGCATACCATTAGAAAGTCTCAATCGATCCATATTTTTTGATAAGATAGAACATGAATGAAATCTTAAGTTAGACTAAAGGATTCATTATGTATATTACATTGTGTAGAGAAATAGTTTTATCATGCATGAATGCAAGATGATTTGGTATTTAGTCAAAAGTTATTAGATAATTATAGAATTGAATATTTTAATGAAATATGTTTGGTTTTGCAAATCTTCTTAGATTATGGATTTGTCCATAGTAATGAAAATCTAAGGATGTATATTGCAACAATTTGTTGTGAAATTAGAATAAACCAATGAACTTGGAGTTCATGAGGTGCCAAACATTATTAAGAGAATATTCATTGTTTACGGATTTTAAAAGCATGGGGTTGTTTGTGTACACGGATGCTAAATCGAATTGAGATGACACTCAATACTAGTCATGGTATGATTTTATTTTTGATGATGACCATGTGGACTAGTTGAGATAAACTGAGAGCATAGTTGCATTATACATTAAAGAATAAGAATACTTTACACTTTTGAAAGCTGCGAAAGATGATTGTTGTCAATAGTTGATGTCACACACCTTATGAAATATAGTGTGTTAATATTGAGATATTTGTATAAACAAGTAATCATCATAGATATTCAAGAACTTCATTTCTTGAAATAAGTATTCTCAAAATTCTGAAAGATCAAAGCTAGTTGGAATTAATAAAATCTATGCCTTGTCAACAAGTATGATAGTCGTATCTTGAGGCATGATTTGTCAACTACAATTATCATGCATTTGATCTATTTAGTATTTGGATAAGGGATGTTTAGACAATTTTATTAATAATAATGATACGTGGTATGTTGTTATATTTAATATAAATTATGTCATATATTTGCATGTTTAATCCGTGAATAATATTTTTATTATTCTAAATAAGTCTATTGTTGATCAACAGTATGAGAATATAGTTGAACTAAGATAAATCTGAGTGATTGGTGATATCTTGGATATTTAAGGATGTGTCCGCCAAACTCACATGATATTCATAAGATGAATATTGGACTTCCTCAACTAACAAGATTATTACTTTATGGATCGTCGTCATTAAGTAAATCTTGTAAGTGATTTTGTTTACTAAATCCTTAGACTTGAGATGCAAGTATGTCTTGCATGTATGGATAATCCTTCTTGATGTAGTTTAAGTTATCCTGAATAAGGTAGCTAATAAGGACTATTTTCAGAAGTGATTGTGAAGCATGGTGACTTGACAGTTGTAGTCAATAATTTTTTTTCCTTCAATAGTTGAAGTATCATGCCACTGGGCCCCTAGTAGGATTAATCAGATGTATGTGTGGCCGCACCCAAAAACTCATGTAGAAGTGTCTCAATGACTTTTGGTAATCTTGATTAATTACATATACGAGAAACATAATTGTTAAATAATAGAATAACTTTGATCCATATCCATTTTTAACACGGTACCGGAAATAAAGGGATTGTAAATACATAAATCATTTATCCGTGACTTTATGAAACCACACTCGAATATTTCTGGGAGCATTGGCGTGTTACTAGACACTTACCAATGTTATTATATTATTTGGTACATGTCCAAGTGGGAGCTGTTGGATTATGTCCACGTAAAATAATATATGTCCAGAAAGTTTATCCGAGCCTACGGGGACGCACACGTTAATACGTAAAACAATTAATAATAAATATATTAAATGTAATATATTTAAGTGGTAAAGCTTAAACGAGCGTTAAATGTTAACAAATATTTAATGGAAGTTATATTAGTCGTTAATAGTTAAAATGAAGGACTAATATGCAATTATGGAGAAAAAAATTATGAATTTTTTTCCCTTAGCTAATAATTTCATAATCTCATGAGGAGGTGGAATTAATAAACTTGCAAGCCAAGTTATCTTGGCTATATAAGGAGGATTAGGGTATTTAGTTTTCTCATAACTTGAAAACTAAATCCCTAAATTCTTTTCTTCTCCATCCTTTGTGTCGTGCGATCGAACCAAACACCCCTAGGGTTTTGGTTTTTGCGATCGAACCCAATACACCCTTAAAGGGTTTTTCGTGTTGATTGATTCAAGAGTCGAAGGCGTTTGGTGGCTTTATCACTACTAGTACTAGCATACTTAATTGTTTGCTAAGAACGTATTGTGTGTGTTGAAGTAGAGAGATCTTACTTTAGATCTTGGGTGGTTTTCGTGTGGTATTTATATTATACACACGCGTATATTCAAGACGGTGTATTCGTTATTTGCTAAAAGGTACGCGTTCTTGATCCCTTTGTTAATTACATATTCTATACGTGATTTATATGTTCCGCTGCGTACTCGTGATTATTAATTGGTTAATTAGTTGTAAAAACCCAACAGTGGCATCACGAGCCATGTTGTAGAATTTATAGTTACAAGGAATAAATTTTGACAAAAAATTAGATTTCTTGATTAATTTTTAAGCCCCTTTAGGCGTTTTATGCATAAAGATTCGATCTTTGTGAATCAAGATTTAATCTTTAATGATTATAAAATTAAGAGTTAATTTCATAATTCGTCCCTAAGGTTTGTCGGGTATAACGGATTTAGTCCCTCCGAAACTTTTTTAACGGATCCAGTCCCCAAACTTTTGACCCGTATCGGGTTTAGTCCCTCTGACTAACTTTTGTTAGTCAATCCCGTTAAGTTGGCATAAGTGAGGGGTATTTTCGTCCGTTCCTATCTTAATTTTTTTATTATTAGTATTTTTATTTCATTTTATTATAATTTTTTTATTTTATTTTTATTTTTATAAATCATTCTATTTTTATTATCAATAAAACTCACCACTCACTTTTAAAAACCAAATCTAAATCCCATTTGTTTCATCTCCTTCCTGTTCTTCTTTTTCTTCCTAAAATGTAGCCACAAACCAAAAATAGTACACAACTTCAGTTTGCAACATACACATCTGATTCGCACAAAAAGATGTATTTCATCTTTCAAATTCTTCAAACTTGTTCCAATATCAAACCCCATTTAATCTTCATCCTTTTTAACACACAGAAATTATAACTCATCTAATTTAAAGTTTTAAACTATAATATAATCCAAACACCCCTTTCAATTAAACACAAGATCTGAGATTAATATCCCCGATTCAAACAAGATCTGGAAAAAAAGGTGTTGATGAGTGATGGCTGACGGGTTTGGCGGTGGTGGCTCGGCGATAGTGGTATGTGTGTAGGATGACGAGTTTGGTGGTGGTGGTGCTGGTTGGAGGCCGGTGGTGGTGACGACGTGAGTGGCTGTATGGTGATGGTTGCCGGCCCACTTTTCGGCTCTATGAAATCATTTTCATTCACATCCAAGAGCATATCGTCTCCGTCCTCATCTTATTTTTCCTTTTAAAGTATTGATGTGTCGTTGTGTGGTGTTAATTTATGTTTTCAAGTTTTAAATTTATATTTTGCCGACTTAACCAAAAACAACACTTTAACGGGCAGTGTACCCGATCGGTGGTAGTTTCGTGGTAAGTAGGGTGTCGATCACTAAGAGCGAGAAACAATCTTTCAATTTATTAATATTTTGGTTATCTAAACTAAGTTAATTATATTCTATGTTAAACATATGCTAAACCTATGTTAATCCAAAATCTAACGGATAAGGGAGTTTTCAGCCTGAGAGACTGGCACAGGTTTTGTGGTGACTAAAATCAACTTAAGATACTAAAACACACGCAAGAAAATTAACAGAGGATAAAAGAACGGTCTAGCCAAATACAAGAAAACTGTATTAACCATTATTAATCCAATCAGAATGTTAGTTTGTTTATTTAGTGTAATGATTACTTATCTCGAGGCGGCATATCATTCTTAAGACTTAGGCGGTACTTCTTCCTAAGACCTAGATACGTAGAATTCTGTCACAATTAAAGGTATCCGCATAAAGCATCCTTATTATTGATTATAATTCATCTAGAGGACAACACGATGTATGTCGTACGAACCTTAGCTCATAGAGACTTTACCCACTTACTGTTTAACAGTAACTTGTATTGGGGGGTAGTCCACAATCCACTCTATACCAAAGAATCAAAATGTTATTTGTTAATCCTACGCCACGACCTATGGTAGCCTAACTTGTTCACAAAACCAAGGCAAGTAGGACGTTATTAGTGATCCTATTTGTTCCACCTATACGAGTTACCATATGGAGAGTCATCCCGACATCTATATTACTTGGTCCGTATCACTAGATCCAGTTAAATGATGGGTCGCATATTAAAGCACATAAACAAGTATCATGTGATAAACATAATCTATAATTCAACGATAAATTAAGCAATCGAGATAAACAAACCAAACATTTAGATCTTCATAATAATGGCTAATACCCGAAGGTATTAGCCTTCAAACGTCATAATCAATACAAAAGTAATAATTTGGCCAAGGTAAACTAACCGAGTTAACGAATGATACCAAAAACTGAATGATTACAAGAGTATAGGAGAATACAAGTTGTTTCTTATGGAATTGATTACGTTGCAAGACCTCTTCTACTCTTCTTTTCCTCTGAAAATCAACTTTTATGGTTTAGGTATCGAAAATATGATTTAGTACACTTAAAACTCGTTTTTGAGTTTTCTATTTATAAGGTCTGGAAAAAGGTCGACACGGCGTATCAAAAGGCTTCAATACGGCGTATTGGGGGTTTCTTGGAGTAGGGACCACGTTCGATATCTTCCAGAATATTTTATTTCCATAGCTTGAATACGGCGTATAGGATTCTCTGGATACGGCGTATTGATCTTGTTTCCTTCGTGGTCTTTAGTGAAGTGCAGGCACATATACGTCGTATCTTCCTTGATGGATACGGCGTATTGGAAAATAATAGTTGTCCCATAATTGCATCACCATGAAAAACTTGAATGTAAAGAACTGCCAAGCACATCAAATAATCCAAGCATCTAATTCCCTGCGAAAACATGCTTAAAAGTGTCCAACAATTAAAGTTGGTGAGTTCATAGATTAGTTTAAATATGAATGTAAGTTTCAACGAATTATATCTTATCCACAGTGTCAGTCAACAGTACCCATGTAAAATTTTATAAAATATGCACGACCCAATTAATGTATACCAAGAAAGTACCCAATCTTATCCCAAAGATTTTTATAAATAATGCCATGACAATTAATGTCAACCAACATGTCCAAGTATGTATGTGTCGGGGGCCCTCCTAGTCCCCACATGATCCACATGTTATAACGTTCGTTCCCAGTGATAGCTAGTCACTCGAACGGGGGTTAAGCCATCCCCGAATAGATCTGATTTTATATCATTCGCAGTGGACGTCACGCTATAATGTCGTTACCCTGCAGATAGCTTAATCACCCGAACAGGGATCCACACCCGAATAGATCTATTTCATAACATTCGCGCTCACCCTCCAAGTGATTTACAGTTCATGACGCTGTGACGTAGACTTGTTGTATGTACCCGATTCGGGCAGTGATACAAATAATGTGTTCCCATCATGGGTGTTCCATCTGTAACACCCGGGCATGTAATGCTTGTTGGCCCCGCAGGCGCCAAACAAATCGTAATCCGAAAATCATTTCAAATGTAAAGTATGCATTTGTGACAAAAAATAAAGCCAAATAATGTATCCCATAGCGAACTATGCATATAAGTATGTAAACCAATTTAAAATCAATCATGTAAATGTGTTTGTAATGAATTGCAAAATCAAGTATGTGAACCAAGTGTGTAGAATAGTATGTAAAAGATATTGTGAACAATTATGTAAACAAGTTATATTGAGCATGTATTCTCCCCCGAGATTTGTAAAGTAAATGTAAAACAAGTGAAAGAGGGGCTATAAACTCACATCGATGATGAAGAACGATTGACGGGAATGGGCATTTAATATGCACAACACGAACAGAAAGACCGGAACGGCTCGACTGAGAAGTAGCAACTAATCCTAACGGCTAAGTCCCACTAGCCTAGGATAATGCGTTTGGGTTTTCCGATGAATGATTATGTCAACGCGACACGTTGATAAAAGATTTAGATTTAAAGTTGTAATAGTTTGGTGGTTGGTTAAATAAATAAATCAAAAGTAGACGCAAATTGTGTAATATATTCCTCATATATTACATAATAAGAATTGACCAAGTATATAATTCATACCTTGAATTATATAACAAGATACACACCCAAAAGAATAACTCGAAGCGTATTTAGTACACGACATGTTTTATATTTAAAAGGTGACAATTAAAATAAAATAGTCTAATTATATAATACTCCCAAGTATCATATAAGAAAGGTGATAAAATAAATGGCACTAAATAATTCGACACGCGCCCGAATAACCCCAAATGATTTAATAGGAAGTTCCTTTATAAAAATAAACGCACGTAGTAAAGTTGTGGACCAGATAAATGAAATCTCTAAAATTATAGCTTACGCTTGATTATCGAGTCATCAGGATTTAATAATTCTCATGACAATTCAAGATAATAAATACATTAGTTTTGTAAAAGTTTACTACGTGTAGCGATTTATAAAAATCTCGGTATGACATATTCATTTATCTAACGTTTTCCATATTAACAAAAGTTAACCATTTTCCCTCAATTGAATCAATCCATGTTGCAAACCCAAACACATCCCTTAACAGTTATTATAAACACAAAAACGAAAATAATAAATAAAATATTTATTTAACCAATACCACATTTAGATCCGGTTAATTATAATAAATTTTATATACGAAATCTTTTAATTTTTAGTATCCACTTATAAAACCAAACGCACCCTTTGCGGTTAAACCAACCAAACACACCCTTGGTGTTTATCTCCTTAAACCAAACACACTCTTTGTGTGCTATTCAGCAAACCAAACACCCTTCTTGCTGTTAACAACCCATCCAAACGCACCTGTGGCTGCCAACATCAAACCAAACACACCCTAAACTGCTGTAACAGCCAAACGCACCCATGGCTGTTAGACAGCCATCCAAACACACCCTATTCAGCTTCTACAAGAGCCAAACGCACCCTTTTCGGCTATGACAAATCCAACGCTACCCTATTTTGTCTATCACAACCCAAACGTACCCTAGTCTTTACAACCCCAAGCGCACCCTTGGTTATTGGACCACAACAAACGCACCCTTTTCCCGTGACACAAACCAAACACACCGTTGGCTATTTTTACTACACCGAGAGTATAAATACTCGGTGTAGCTTTCACTGTTTCTTTTTCATCTTCTCCAACTAAAATCGCCATTGTTAAAAAATCTTGAAGCTTTTTAAATCTGCATCTTTTGTGCCTTACTTTGAAGAACTTTTGGGCTTTTAGGTTAGGCCTAAATCTTTGCTTTCTTTTTATTATGGGCAGTATTACGGATATAAAGTCTACTCTTACTCAAAGGGCTCTACAAATTTTTTGTGAAAACATACCATATTCCTGATGAAGTTCATCTACAGTTATCTAACCCTAATCAAACGATTCATGAAATGCCTACCGGCAAGATAGGTGTATATTCTAGATTCTTTGAGTATGCCAATTTTCGATTACCACTTTCCACCATTCTTGTTGGCGTGCTCAGATATTATCATATTCATATATCCCAACTATCCGTTATTGGTGCGGCTAAAGTATCTCATTTTGAGGTTCTTTGTCGTGTTCATGGCTTCGAGCCAACGGTTGGGTTGTTCCGTTGTTTTTACGTGAATTCTAAAAACAAGGGGTGGATATCTTTCAGTAAACGTCCGGGGAATGACGTCGTTTGTTACACCAAACCCTTAGATTCCATAAAGAACTGGAATGATCGTTTCTTCTGGGTTGATTCTTTTGCTTGTCTTGCCTCCTTTCCATGGAGTACCAGCAAAGGCGTGCCGAAAGACCATTTCCCTAAATCTTTCGAATTTAATGCGGAACATTACGCTATCCTTGTTGCACATCCTGCTCCATTTCATAAATATCCGAAACCATTTCTTTGTTTAGTGGGAATCATCCGTTATTATACCTTGGATGTGGACACTTACCCTGAGTTCCTTCGTGATGGTGATGAGGGTGGGTGTTTGTTATTATGATTGTCCTATTCTTTGCCTTTGCTGACTATGTTTTTCTAACCATCGAATGTTTTTTGTGTAGAAATGGATCGCTCTCTTTCATTCGGACCGCTGACCCTATGAAGGTGAGAGTTGGTGAGAGACAGCGTGCGGATGGTGAACCCCGGCTCTTGGAGACCACCGTAGGGCGTGTTGTTCCGCTACTACTAGTTGCACCCGCTCGTACCTCTGGTGAATTGGAGGCTAGTGTTGAGAAACTTTTTGGAGAGGGGATGGTGGTGAGCAGGTGGAGCAGGGTAACTCCGCTGGTGGTGAGCAAGGTGTTGATATTCAGCCGGTTATTGCGGCCGCTGACACCATTGTTGAGGATGTGGCTCCGTTACAACCGATGCGTCGAAAGAAAAGGAAGACTGTTGTTGTTGATGCTAGCGGACCTTCTCATCTCATCCTCCTAAGAAACTAAGAGTGGACTATGGAGACCCGAGTGGGCCTTCCGTAGCTGGCAAACCCAAGTCCGCGGTTCAGAGGTTGATTGCTAGGGCCGTATTGAATGCTGAGGTTAGGGGTGAGACCATTATGACCTTACCCTTTGTTACCTCCCCCGTGTCTGCTACACCGGAGCATGAAAACGAAAATCCTGCTGACTCCGTGACTGGTCCTAACCTCTGAACCATTAGTGCTCGGCAAATGTTCGTTATCTCTTCAGACTCTTCCCATCATTCCGGTGCTAATATTGCGGAAGCTGAAGTTGACTCTATTGTCAGGTCTTCTACTCCAATTATTGTGACTGTCGTGACTGCGACGGTTGATGCTGCTGCAACAGCTAAGGAGACACCTGTTAGACCTTCTTTGTTTGGTGCTGGTTCATCTTCGGCTGGCGGGATTGACCCTACTCCCGGTGGCTTCTCAAATGTTTCTGGTAGTGATTTTCTCATTGGTGGTATCCGCACCATTGTTGAGCCTAATTTTGATCTCCAAAAGGTTTATGTAACACCCCCAAAAAATATACCGCAGCGGAAGTATGTCCGGGGGTGTTACTTCATAATACAACAGTACAAGATACAAGAGAACGACCTCTAAATGTGTCGTTTAAAAAGTAATCTCGTTGATTTTCTTGAAATTGATATAACATTTGTCCCATAATTGCATCACAATGCAAAGCTTGAAAGTAATACAACGAGATTTGATCATTTGTAGGTATAAAGGAATCTATGAATGAAATCTTGTTAAATTAGACTCCAGTGCACATCAGATAATCCAAGCATCTAATTCACCTGAGAAAAACATGCTTAAAAGTGTCAACATAAAGTTAGTGAGTTCATAGGTTCGTTTAAATATAAATGTTGAACCAAAGTTCTGTAAAGTATGTATGACCATTTCAATCCTTAAATGTTCTTCCAAAGCGTATGTATGATTTTTAGAAATCAAAGAGTTGTAAAGTATGCATGACCATTTCAATCTCCAAATAGTCACAAATGTACGTATGAAAATTGGACCGCAATTGTCCAAAGTATGTATTGCCACTTTATTCAAGGCAACATAAATGTTCAAGTGTGTATAAAACCATGATTACCATTACTTTAAGTTCATGAAACTGTGACGTAGACTTGTTTGTATGCCACTTTATTCAAGACACAGTAAGAGTGTACCCATCGTAGGTGTTCCCTCCAAGAACACCAGGGCATTAATGAAAATAATATGTACCCATCATAGGTATCCCCTCCAAGAACACCCGGGCATTTATGAAAATGTTCATGTGTATGTAATTGTTGGCCCTGAAGACTCAACCAATCGTGTTCCGACATGTTATAACGTTCGTTTGCCCAGTGATAGCTAATCACCCGAACGGGGATTGTCAATCCCGAATAGATCTATTTCATAACATTCGCGCTCACCCTCCAAGTGATTTACAATTCATGCAACCTAAGCTAATCCGTAATCATAAAAGTATAGTATGTGTTTACGTTAAAAAATTAACCAAGTATTGTATCTCTTCGCGAGATATATATAAATGAGTATGTAAACCAAATTGGTAATCAACCATGTAAATGCATTTGTAAACAAGCATGTTCTCACCCTAAAATATATGTAAAACAAGTAAAACATTGGGCTATAAACTCACATTGATGTTGCAGAACGATTGGCAAAAGTGCACATATTAAGCATAACACGAACAGAAACCGGAACGGCTCGACCCAGAAGTTGCGGTTTATCTTAACGGTTATATCCTACTAGCCTAGGATAGTGTATTTGGGTTTTCCGATGGATAGTTGCATCAACGCGTCACGTTGATAAAAGACTTAGATTTTAAAGTTGTAATAGTTTGGTGGTTGGTTAAATAAAATAAATTAAAAAGTAATGCAAAGTATGTAATATATTCCGTATATATTACATATGAAAAATTAAACAATTATAAAATTCATATGGTGAATTATATAATTAAAGACAATGACCCAAAAGCATAAGTCGCAATATATAAATACCTTACAAGTATTCTATAAGAAACGTGATAAAAATAATTGAACATAATATTTCGACACGTGATCACCAATTTAATTAATAAAAGTTTGTGTATAAAGGTGAACACATCTTAACATTATGAATTAAGTAAACAACGTTTGTAACGCTTGTACAAAAGTTACGATTTTACCTTCTAGTCTGGAATTTTTAAAATAATATTTTATAAATTTGTATTTCTTTTCCTTGACGGATTTTAACTAAAATAGTTGCCTCATTTGTAAAAGTATATTTTTTGTTTATTCGTCGGTTTATCGTATAATTACAATTTAATAATCTTAAAACTATATAACTTTGTCATTGTTATCGAGTTTCTAAAATAATAGAAGTTAAAATGAAAGATACTAAGTATAGGGATTTTTATAATTTTCGTCATGACTTTTTCGTTTATATAATGTCTCCCATTTTTATAAAATTCAACGTTTTCCACTTTCCAAACAATCCGCATTGCAAAATATCCGCGTTTCAATATATATATATAAAAAGACTAACTAATTTGGAAAACCAAACACACCCTATGTGGGTGTTAACAGCATAACCAAACGCCCTATGTGGGCTGTTAAACTTAAATCCAAACACCCCTTTTGGCAGATTAAACCCAAATCCAAACACACCCTAAAATTTATAAAACCACATAAATGATTATAACATATAATTAATTTATGTAACCAATTTAGACCACCATTATATCTTGTTTATATTTACTAATCTTGCAATATTTTTATCAACCGATTATACCAAGATGAGCAAACCAAACACACTCATCTTCAAAGTCAAGAGACAAGTACTAATGCTAATTTTAAGCTTCAAGACAGAAGATAAACAATCTATTTATGTGACCCCTGTTGTCTTACTTTAGTTTACAATGGAAAAAGCCTTTATAACGGAAAATCAACACATGAATCGTAATAGACGAGATGAAGTAGAACTAGATTGTAAGATAAATAAATAAAACTTGAATGTGAATTGTAGAGTATACCTTTGGGCCAAACAAGAGCGTTTGAAATAAAAATGAACACGAGTATGAACGACAACCCGACTCAAAATTCAAACCCATAAACTGACTCGAACCTCCTGAGAACGAAACTGAAACTTCTTATATGAACTTGAGCTGCTCGCATCGTAATCGAACACAATGATCATTCATCGCTACTATGAGCAAAGACGATAGCGCATCAAACCACCTGGTTATGAACACCATCTCGAACATGATCAATGACATTAACTCGACTCCAGCTATCCCTTCGTAATGTGAACCCGAACCGTAACTCAAACGATATGAAGTTCTAAAGTTAAATGACCAACGTGAACCAAAATTTTTGCATAGCCACGAACATTAACATGGAGTCGTAATGTAATGCCACTTGATAATAGAAATAATGGAGTGAGTAGAAGAGATGAGAAAGTTGCAGAGAAAGAGAGGGGAGTTCGTGTGTTTTATCTTCTAAACAAATAAGTGTAAGTTACTGGTTCATATAACCACAAAGTCTTAGTGTATAATTAATGAATGTGTACCATACCACCTAATTACTTGAAACAACACAAAGCCATACCATGGACTCCCATGGTTTCAGCTTAACAATTGAGGGGGAAGGACTAGGTGTAAGATTTATGTAAGAAACCATTGGGTAATATGTTTATTTTGGGTATTATGTTTAGTTAGGTTTGATTTAATTAGAAAGATTCTAAATGGTTTGTGTTATGTGACATCCAAAAATTATGAGGTATTTAGGAGAGGGTATTCTATATTTTTAGGGTATTATTAAGTGTACATATATGCTAGTTTAATTATTCGGGGTATCAGGTATCACGGGTAAGCTTTGTCCGTAAAATAAAATTTTAACTTGAATATTCGCGTTTTTAACAAATGTTTTTGAATAATATGATAAATAATTTATTAAAAATTTTTATTTAATAAAAAGTGATAATTAAATATAATTTAATTATTTTTATGTCGGTACGCGTTGTGTTCAAGATTTTGCGAGGCTATTTTAGAAATTTTCTGCTTGTTTTCGGGTCTCGGGCAAAACTAAAAAGTTGTTCGGAATGTCGTTTTACATCAAATTGCTTTAGAGTTCGAGTCGTGAAAACGTGATTTAGCGGGTCGTTTTTGATAAGTCAACTTAGGAATAATATATATCTTTTCGTTTTCAAGTCAAATAAGTTAAAAAAAATAAATTTGCACATGAGAGATATGTAATAATAAATATGATTTATTATTTAAATATGTTCCGAAAATTTTTACCAGTTACGCGGAAATCGTTTTTATGTGACAATAAAAGATCAAAAGTCAAAAAGTAAGATCGGACCTGAAAAGTCAAAGTTTAAAATAGTCATTTAAAATTCCGAAAATTGCCGGATGTTACACCGGGAACAAGATACAAGGCGTACGAGTGAAAATACTACCCGAAACGACCCATTTCTTCCATTTTTGCTCCTTGAAGCTCAAACCCAGAATCTGGATGTTCTACTTCTGCTTCTACACTCTTATAATGTTCATATGATCCTAAATAAACTCTTGTTAAAGTTTCATAAGTTAATTCATGCTCATTTTCCATTTTGATCCAAAACCGTACACCCGAAACCCTAATTTTATGTTTTTCTTAAAACTAAATGTTATAATGGCTAAATGTTGTTATAATCTATCCTAACATGCTTAATTAATGTTAAAATAACCACTCTATTAATTATTGAAGGAATTTGAACTTAAAACCCGCGCGTTTACGTTTTGAAACCCTAATTTGACCCGTTTTGCTTCCTAGCTTAACGAATCGTTATTTTAAACTTTCGTTATGTTAAACCTTCATATTTTAGCTTATATTAATAAGCTATAACCTGCAAATGTCATTTAGAAACTTAAAATAAGCTTGCATGGCATTTCGGACTTGTTTTGTAAATATTATCCATGCAAGGGGTATATATCGTAACTTTCTGAAACTTATAACTAAAGGGGCTGAATATGTCATTTTATCAAAGTTATAACTATAGGGGTCTATTATGTCACTTTCCAAAGTACAAGGTTTACTTTGTATATCTTTTAAACTTGAAGGACCAAACTCGTAAAAGTGCAAACTCCGAGGGTATAATTTGCCATATTTCATTCTTAAGGGTCTAAAATGTAACATTTTGAAAAAGTATAAAATCATGTTCAAAACATTACCAGACATAACTTCAATTAACGCTTGACGTGCTTAACATTTCCAGATATTGATCAAAACGCTTAAAACCGATTATATCGTATCACAATACTAGGGAGCTTCATATTAAGGGGTTTCATCTTGGTATTAAGTTCTGACTGAATTGTTGGGTTTATGATTTAAAGTTCCCTAGCTCCTCAAACGTTTACTGAATGACTTCTGAATTATGATGGTCCGAACGGTGATACAATAATTCTAAACTTTCCAATCAAACTCATAACAATATTAAACTCTTAGAATCAAAGTTCTAGAGTACAATCTTCCTAAGACTTGACATATTACCTCAGGTTGCGTGATTGCATGTTGAAGCCGTTTAATTTTAAGTTGATATACTTTCTGGCCGAGTAGATAACATCGTACTACCATACCGACGCATTTCACTTCATATACCTTTGCTATCACTCTACTGTTAAGGTGAGATTCATAGCCTCACTTTTACTTATTTACATGCTTTATAAACCCGCGAGGGAGATACATGCTCAATTGTTTTTAATATACACAAGTACTTAAAACCGATATGGTGAAGTTCATAACCTCGCCTTTAATTATTTACATGTTTTATAGACCCGCGAAGGGGATACATGCTTGTTACAAACTCTTTTATATACTCGTTTATCTTATAACAATATGATTACTTTTCAAAGACTTAGTGAGATTCATAGCCTCGCTTTTACTTATTTACATGCTTTATAAACCCGCGAGGGGGATACATGCTCAATTGTTTTTAATATACACAAGTACTTAAAACCGATATGGTGAAGTTCATAACATCGCCTTTACTTATTTACATGTTTTATAAACCCGCGAGGGGGATACATGCTTGTTTACAAACTCTTTTACATACTCGTTTATTTTATAACAATGTGATTACTTTTCAAAGACTTAACGAGTTCATAACCTCACATTTCAATCTTTTAAATACTTTATAAACCTGTAATACCTGCTATAAACCATGAATGCAAGTGTTTTCTAAACTATATGCTATCCTGATATATTATTGCCTAAGTACATGAAAATGTCTCTTTGGGTAGTATCTCCCAATATCTCTTTAATATCTATTTGGGTAGTATCTCCCAATATCTCTTTAATATCTATTTGGGTAGTATCTCCCAATATCTCTTCAATATCTATTTGGGTAGTATCTCCCAATATCTCTTTAATATCTATTTGGGTAGTATCTCCCAATTAATCTCTTAATATCTATTTGTGTATTATCTTCCAATATCTCTAATAATATCTATTTGGGTATAACTCCCAATATCTCTTTAATTCTCTTTGGGTATTATCTCCTAATAACTCTTTAATATCTCTTATGTGATTTCATAGTTTAAGAGTGATAATACTATCCTCCATGATAATAAATGTTTCTCCAGGATAATAATGATCTCCTTGATAATTATCCCTGCAATACCAACATTTTCCATTATGATAACTTGTTCTCAACTATTACATTTCAAACTATGAATTTACACTCAACTATTGTGTTGCCTTTTTAGCATGTTTACCTTAGGTAATAGAGCAACTATGGCACGGATTTGCATGGACATAAAGATGGTCTACAATTGTTATCATTCACATTGTATGTAACTAGATTTTGGGACCTGCCTTTGTAAAACTCTGATTTTAATGAATGATAACATATCTTTTAAAAACGTCTCTTTTGAGTGTTTTCTATGATTGTGACTATTGTACTATGAAGTAATACCCAGATTAGCTTCCGCTGGCTATATTGTAAAAAATGGGGGTGTGACAATAACTATCCACCAAGTACTCCATAATTACTGCAGTTCTCAAATACAAACGATTAAGTTAATAATTCTTTTACAATAATTATTACAAAATGGGTTTAATTACATGGATAAATGATGCTATAAAAGTGATGTTAATTTGATGTCAACAAGTTATAAATTTTAGTCTATATCTCGCCAAGATATTAAGTAGTCCAACCAATAAACGAATCACATTCTCGTTTATTAAAATTCGGTCGAATCTTAGTCATTAAACATACGTCTCGAGTCTTTTTTATTTAAATCATTTAGGTTATTGATTTTTAAATAATGGTTGCATGTGTCTAGTTTTTAATTCTTTTTCAAAGTGTCATATTTTAAAATAATAACACTTAAAAGTGCATGTCCTAATTCCTCAGCTAAATATCTTGCTATATAATGTGTGTGTGTATATAAATATATATATATAATATATATATATAAATATATATATATATATATTTATATATATATGTAATAACACTTAAAAGTGCATGTCTAATTCTTTGCTAATATCTTGCTATATATATAATATAAAACCTATATAAAAGAAGGTTTTTGATTTTTTAATCTTGAAGCAAAAAATTAAGAAAACGCCACCTGTATAATAAGAAAATAATCAACAACTGTCCTTTAATTCTCTCACATCACATTTATTTTTTACCATAAACTCCATCAAACAAAAAAACACAGCGTATCACTCAAAAAAAAGAATTCCATCGGCCATCCAAACAAGCACAACAACAACTATCAGAATCAAACACGAATTAAAGATACGAATCGAATCATTCATTCCGGAATTCAACAAATTTCGAAGGTATTTTTTTATTATCTTCTTTGAAACTAATTTTATTTTTAGTTTTTGTTGTGATTGAATCTAATTAGGTTAGTCGATCTATTTTGTTGTATAATGGATTAGAGATCAGAGATTATTTTTGTATGCAATTATTGATTATGATTTTTGATTTTAGTTTTGAAATCAACCTTGATTCAATATGAATGTGACTGTATCTTGCCGTATTAATTTATTTTAATTTTATTTTTGTGATTCCTCATGTATTATTGAAGACTGACCTGAAAAAAATTATTAGAGGCTTTCAATTCCGGGCTTTCAATTCCGACAAGGAATTTAAACTATACTTTTTTCAAACATATGTTTGTTGAATAACATTTTTAGTTATATATCATATCCTTGGTTTCATGGCGTAGATAAACTCATGGGGAAAAGCTTTTGGTTGCGGTGAGAGAAGTTGAAGCGGAATGTGATGCGGTATGTTTAGGTATGTTTTTTTTATTCTGGTCAATGGAACGTGACTGACAATATGAATCTTATATAATGTGATATTTGAACCAGAAACCTTTCTATGCAAATCTTTAAAAAAGCTGATCATTGTGACTTTAAATTGCATGAATGAGTTCTAAAACGTAAATCCAAACATCCCGTTCGTTTCAGTTACATAGTTAATTACTAACTTGACCCTGTTGTCCACCGATTTTTTTACCTCAGATATTGATGAATGCAAAGAGAAGAAAGCATGTCAGTGTCCTGAATGCAGTTGTAAGAATACATCGGGAAGCTATGACTGCACCTGTAGTAGTGATCTTTTGTGTATGAAAGACCACGATACTTGCATACGTACCGTCTTAAACTAAACTCAATTATGCTAGCTGATATGGGTCTCTTTACTGCCTTCTAATCGTAAATGTCTGGTGCATGTAAGAGGGTTGCCGAAGCAAGATGCGCCTGGACAGTTGTTTGGGTCATAAATATGATATTAAGCATGAATATGATGTATGTTGTATACAGGTAACATCCTTTATAGAAACCACCACATCTTGAGCAACTCATCTCCACACTTATTCTATCTGAATCAACAATGGTGTTTAGGCATGCTCTGGCTTGTGACAATGAATAACGATGTTTCTAATTTTATAACACTAATTATCATTGTAACATAAACGTAATTCACTTTTAATGATCACGCTTCTCATATATTTTGTTAATATATGAATATCTATTTCATTAAGAGTATGCAACATACTTAAAATCTTTAATCTATCATCTTGAAAAATACTACAAGTTTCTTATAAAAATTATGCGTGGGAGTATTGTTCTTTCTACAACCGAGAAGAAACTTTTACCAAATGAAGATTGTTTTACAACTCAACATGTCACTTTTTTTTAAAGGCTCAACAGGTCACTTTTAGAGGAAGCGAGTTTTGAATCTTAATATCGTCTCACAATTAGTTACTCGTCATCATATTTAGCCATAACCATATGCTAATTTAAAGGTCTGTCACTCTCTTCAAATATCCCTATGTTCATCTCTCGTGATAAAGAATATCCTCAGTAAGTTTTAACCTGTAATTTTAATAGAATATCACTATCCAATGAATACCCATTTGATATTATCAGATTTTAGGATGACCTATGTGAAAAAAGTTTTGATTTTGATGATGTTTATAGGTTGAAGGGTTTATTTTTTTAGTACCCATTTAAAAAAAATTGGAACTCTTTTAGAGGGTATGAATTTGATTATTGTTTGAAGCTATATAGAGCTTATAGTGGTTATAGTTACTATGGCTCATGAATCTTATAGTGGTTATAGAGCTAATACAATTTTTTAGAAACATATTTGAGAGTTATATGCTATTAAAAATAAGTTTTCCCTGGCTTTCAACCCTGGTGGGTTTTAACCCATTTGAACAGTTCCTATATTAGTTAACCACTAGATGTAGACAGGTGGTTATAGAATTAGTTTATACAAATGACTTAAATGTGTGGCTGATAAATTAATGCAGATCGAAGTGACACATAAGTTATACTTGATTAGCCTGCAATGGAACGAATTGTATTGGGTTCCGCAAGAGGTCTTGCTTATTTTCATGAACATTGTGACCCTACGATTATTCGATGTGATTCGCTTGCTAATAATATACTATTGGGTGAGGAATTTGAAGCGGTTCTGGAGGGTTTGTGTTGGTCATGCTTATGGACCAAAATGATACTCATGCTTTAACAGTTGTTAGTGGTATAACTCGACATATAATACATGAGTATTTATCAACCGGGAGAAGCTTTAATTTCTCATGACGAGGATATACTCAATCGGGTAAGTATCTTATAACTTCTTTGCTTCTTGATATTGCAGGTAAGGATCGGTCCTTCAGAAAATTATTCAAAGTCATGGGTCAAGCTGCAAAAGTTGGCAGATTGGGACAAGCGGTCCTTCAAATTGGTGCCATTTATCTTACTTCTTTATAAAAATCATATTAGCCTTCATTACCAGTTGTTATATACGGTGTTGATGCCATGATTAAAAATTGAATTAGATGCAGTCAATTTGGCAAAGATGACCATTTTGTTTTAAGATTTTTTTTATTTGAGTTCAGAGTTAAACCAAAGTGTTTAATGGTCATTTCACAGGTCACACCATCTTTTGCTTAACTGACTGAGTTAGAAAGCTGGATGGCCACCTTCTTCGATTTTATAGTTGGTTGCACTACTGACACTTTATGTACACTTTGATTACCTATATGTGTATTCCCATTCAGAGACAATCTTTTATATAATAAAGGAAAACCCCAAGTGCAACTTTGGCTATGAAGACCTGGTATAGGTGTTACCATTCTGTTATTAATAGTGAAAGTGAGACACTTGACATCAACCCACATGAAACTGAGATGTTCATACTTGCATTTGATCCTGTTCGCATCCTAAAACAAAGAAGAAAGAAAACAAATGTATGTTTGTTGCTAACATCAAATCTTAACAAATGGATATATTTCACACAAACAAAAAACCTTCTACACAAACAAAAGTTGTACAACCACTAAAAATTATCAATGCAAAAACACAAACATACGACAACCAAAACATTGTTTATAAAGTTTTGTGATCAAACTCTTTACAATTATATATATGAACCCGTACTACGTCCGTAGAAAACAAGACTCTTTATGGATGTACAATGTGAGCGACCACTCAAGACTCCCAAAATTTTAAGGGCTCCAAAATATGTCGAGTTAACAAATATATTCATGTGTACACATGTTTTTTCATGAAGAAAAAATATTTCGATTAGAAAAAATCTAAAATGAGTAATATGTAGAATGTTTAGATAATTAGTAATAATCCCGTGCGTGAAGTTTGAAAGTTAACTTAGGATGAGGATTTTGTGTTCCTGTTTTCGTGTAATGCATTGACTTTTGTAAGCTTTCGTCTCGCATGTTCCTATTATTAATCATAGATATGTTAAATAAATTATAACATGCACCATTATTTTGGTAAAGGTTAACTCATATGTATTTAAACATGCATGATTTATACTTTCTACATAATGTGATGTCCCCTTTGACTGAATACCAAATGAAGTATTTGTAAAAGTTAAAATTGTTCTTTTCAAGCTATACATGTGATTGTTAATTGATAGAAAAATCTAAATGATACGCAATAATTGGAACATATTACATCAACCATAACTTATCTAAATGATTCACAATAATTGTAACAACCAAAAACAATAACGAACAAGCATCAAAATATAAATGTTTCTTCCAACAATACCTTAAAGCTCCCCGCCTAATGGGCGGGCCTTGCAGCTAGTATATATATATATATATATATATATATATATACAAGCATCCTACTCATATAGATGTATGCTACAAAAGAAAGTTACTAGACAAGTGCACACACACACACACACACACACACACACACACACACACACACACACACGTGTGTGTGTGTGTGTGTGTGTGTGTGCACTTGTCTACTAAGTTTGTTTTGTAGCACACATCTATGTCTCGATTCCTTGGTACCCCAAACAAGGGGGAGTATACACCGAGGGGGAGCACCTACAAGCATCCTACTCATTAAAATTGCATTCATCGAACATCTTGAGTTTTGATGGTAGTTTATTTGATCCATGGATCCGTTAGAGTCAATATACAAGGAATGTAATTATCACGGGGATGCAATAAGCAAGGGGGAGCTCGAAGATATGTGGGTAAATATCATGGAGTTGATTAAACTATGATGATAGAAGACTTCACTAGGATGATGCAAACTCACCTTTATAGGAAGATAGAATCGGGGATTGTCAAATACAATGAAGGGTTCATCCATACACTAAATACTTCACCTTCTCTACTTCAAGATTGCATTCAACCTTTAGGTTTTTCTCATACTTTTAAGTTATATACTTGAAGGATCTACTTCTTATCTCCTACGACCTCTTCTAAATTATCCAAGAAACACAAAATCACCTCAACATTACTCCTCATATTTTCTTCTCACTATTCCAACCCATACACTCGTAGCACCTACCTTTTTCTCATACCTCCAACCTACACACTCGAAGCACCTACGTTCTTCTCATGTCTTACTCTCGTTTCTTATGACTTCCTCTCAACTATCCAAGAAAAACAAAATTACCTTCAACCTTCATTTCTCATGACTTTGTCCTCATACCTTCAATCTATATACTTGGAGCACCTACCATCTTTTCATTCCCTCAAAATATATACTCAGAGCACCTACCTGCTTCTAATTCCTTCAACCTATATACCCGAAACACTTACCTTCTTTTCATACCTCCAACCTATATGCTCCAACCATTATCCACATTATACCTTTTTGCTTCGACAAAAGGGGGAGAAGGGAGTGTAAAAACGAGTACTTTTAAACTTTTACTAGGTGTTATAGTTTTACATATTTTGTCATCATCAAAAAGGGGGAGGATTGTTAGTGCAAATTTACGATATTTAATCAATTCGATCCTTTATATTGTTTATGACAAACAATACTCTTGTAATACATAACAAAAGTGGCGCAAGTTACTCGTAATCACAAATCATCAATGCATACATACATCAACATCTTCGACGCTCAAGTCCTGTATCAACATCGACGTATGATCTTGCACCCGACGTAAATCACAAAAGGTATTATACAAACAAACATAAAACTGTAAGATGATCAAAGAAAGGTTATTTGTCCTTAAAAACTTGTACATTTTTATAATACACAAAACAATTTTTAAAAAATCAATTAAAGAAATTTTTTTAAAAAATTATAAAGAAATGTTTTATGTGGTAATTATTTCAAAATTCAAATCTGGTCCTTTTCCCCCTAAACAGGTTAGATCTTCACCAGATAATTATTTCACCACAAAAAGACAAAAACATTAGTGTCTATCGGGGCGGCCCCCATACAGCGGTCCCCCGGCGTGCCCCTAATATATTTGGGGCCCGCCACTTTCAGACAGACAGTTTTCAACTCCTATAAATAGTGGGTCACTTCCAACTATTTTCGCAACCCCTTTTGCACGAATTTCTTTCAGTTCTTTCGCTCTTTAAACCTTTGATCATTCAACTTGTTTAATCTTGTTTAAATGTAATCCAATCTTCTATTCTTTCCTTCTTCCCTCAAATGCAAGAGAAGAACTTTCTTCATTGTCAATATACAAAGTTATGTAGTCTAGTTAGTCCATTTGTAACATTTGTTGCATATAGATCGAGTCCACGTCTTCCAATCTTTAGTAGTGTGTAGATCCGAAAGGTTTATAAAGTCGGAAAGGTTGAAGGTATGTTGGTTATTAATTTAGGCCTTAAAATACATTGGTGAAGTGGTAGATTGGTTCTAGCTAAGATTAGGACTTGACATTTAACTTAGTGTCGGAAAATAATGTAAGCGACGTGATTTATGTGTTTAGGCAATAAAACACAAGGTTTGTTATGTTGGGCCATAAAACATAACGAGTTTGATTGTACCCGAAGAAGAACTCGACATCTAGCTTAGTGTCGGAAAATAATGTAAGCTTTGGTATAAGGTATTCTCCGCCGAAAGGGAGCTAGTTGATTAGTGAAGTAACTATCGAGTTGGATACTCGAGGAGTGGAGTAGGGCAAAAAGGAGCTTCGTGACGCGAAACCACTATAAATCACCGTGTTGGTTTGCATTTCTTATTAACCTTTTGCTTTACTTATTCTTTACATTTAACCGCTTTACTTTTATACATTGCATTGTGCTCATGATTGTGAAATCTTTGTTAGTTAAAGGTTGTTGTAGTCTCTTTGTCTAAATATTGTGGGTGGTGGTTATAATTGTTTTAGAATATGCGTTTAGGATAATGGTAAACCAATTATCGACACTTCCGCATATTGCGTTAAAAATGAATGATAACATATCTTTTAAAAACGTCTCTTTTGAGTCGTTTTCTATGATTGTGACTGTTGTACTATGAAGTAATACCCCAGATTAGCTTCCGCTGCTATATTGTAAAAATGGGGGTGTTACATTAACTTTCACCAAGAAACATGTAACGGTTTTTAAAAATTATCCAAGAAACACAAAATCACCTCAACATTACTCCTCGTATTTTCTTCTCACTATTCCAACCCATATACTCCTAACACCTACCTTTTTCTCATACCTCCAACCTACACACTCGAAGCACCTACGTTCTTCTCATGTCTTACTCTCATTTCTTATGACTTCCTCTCAACTATCCAAGAAAAATAAAATTACCTTCAACCTTCATTTCTCATGACTTTGTCCTCATACCTTCAATCTATATACTTGGAGCACCTACCATCTTTTCATTCCCTCAAAATATATACTCAGAGCACCCACCTGCTTCTAATTCCTTCAACCTATATACCCAGAACACTTACCTTCTTTTCATACCTCCAACCTATATGCTCCAACCATTATCCACATTATACCTTTTTGCTTCGACAAAAGGGGGAGAAGGGAGTGTAAACGAGTAACTTTTAAACTTTACTATGTGTTATAGTTTACATATTTTGTCATCATCAAAAAGGGGGAGATTGTTAGTGCAAATATTACGATATTTAATCAATTCGATCCCTTTATGTTTTGGTGATGACAAGCATATAACTTGTAATACATAACGTAAAGTGCGCAAGTTACTCGTAATCATAAATCATCAATGCATACATACATCACCATCTCTCGATGTCTCAAGTCAGCATCAACACCGATGTTTGTTTGCACACGTCCTATATCACATAAGGTATGTAAAAGAAAATACTTTCCTTTTGTAGTTTTAATCTTTGCATAAATTTTCACAATTTACATTCACTAGAAATGAAAACATTAAGTTTAGTAAAATACTTGAAAATGTTATATAAACATGTAACGGTTTTTAAAAATTGTTTATAATTATTATAAATGACTAGGATAATGATGCATATTTTCTTTTAAATCAATTTAACAAGTTTCAAATTTATAAAACTCGTTCACCTATCGTCTACAACGCACTAACAGGTTGAGAACCTGATCATGTATAGTGTAGGTTTTGGTAAATCTGAGGTCGTCCTAAGAGCTAAGTGTTTAGGTCTATAATCATAATTAATTGTCACAATTTTGGAAAGCAGTTTTGATTTTAAGAATGCAAGTAAAATAAATACGAAAATAAAATGAGAAATGTAGTCAAGGGAGAAAGGTGTACTAGCCTAGTTACTACTCTATTAGTGCGAAGATGAAATTTCCTAGTGCAATGTCTAATTTCCGTTTATTATGGTGGTTCCAATATCATTAGGCCTGAGCTATAATCGCAACCTAACCTATACTTCCTATGATCACAATACCGGTGCTCACAGAAATCAAGCATCTAAGTAATAGTCATTAAACCCCCAACTATCCTAAAGACTTGTCTAAATGTCGACAATCCCACTACTTGACATTAAGCCCTCCTAAAAGGATTTCTCGCGCTTTATAAGTGCTTAATCTAATGTAGCCGGTGGAATGGGCAACCCCTACACTCGAAATAGATGTCATCCTATCTCTTGTAACCTAATATAATACCTTTCAACTGTTCACGCCTACTTAATAGCTAAAAGAATTCACCACATGGATTATTGCATAAGATGAAACTTGTAAGTGGTTTAGTCAATTGGTTCCTTAGACTTGAGACACTCACAGGTTATGTGTGTGTGGAACATTGTTCTTTGATATGATTAAACGTTGACCTAAATAAGGCTACTATAACAATCCTTATTGGGAATAATGTAAAACACATGACTAACACGTGTTGTCAAGATAGGATTTGTTCCTCTAAGAATTTAGGAGTTAGATACTTCTAGGTTCCTTGACGTTTTGAACAAATGTATGCACGGCTGTGCCCAAATGTAATTAAGTTGAGTCTTGAACTTTTTTTGATAATCTAGTTCAATATTCAAAGTCAAGAAACATAATTGTTAAACAATGAGAACGCTTCAAATCCATGTCTCATATTTAACCAAGTATCTATAACAAAAGGAAAAATTGATTATAAACCATTATCCTTATAGGTTTAAAGTAGGGGTGAGCATACGGGACCGGAGACCGGACCAGACCGGAAAACCGGACGGGACCGAACCGAACGTATTTCGGTCCGGTCCTCGGTCCGGGGTTTCGTTACTTTCGGTCTCGGTCCGGTCTGGTCCAGCTCGGTCCGACCAAAAACCCGACGATTATGCCGTGTAGGACCGGACCGAAGACCGACCCGGACCGACCCGAACCGGACCGTACCATTTCGGTCCCGTCCTCGGTCCGGCATTATGGGCCAACTCGGTCCTCGGTCCGGTCCGGCCCTTGGACCGTGCTCACCCCTAGTTTAAAGAAACTAAGGGTGTGTTTGTTTCATTAAGACATTTTGGGTCTGAATCTGACTACCACATCTTACTAGTAAGAGGTGGTTATAAAGTCTAAGTCTGAAAGAAATAATGTTGTTTGTTTTTGTATAATTGTCTGAAGAGTTTCAATTGTCCATTTTTTAAAGTTGCTTGAATGTATCTTTCAAGATAAATATTTGGGAAAAAATCAAACTTAAAATTCACAAACACACAGTTTCAGGTCACACATTTCAACAAGCGTGTTACGATTATCACTTAAATTCATCGGTTTAACAAAAACTAGCTCAATTTCTAATCCGACGAACCCGAAAATTCAACCTAATACGAAATTCAGTCCAATAACATACCAACCATAACTAATATAACAATGATAACTATTTAACTCAAAATCTACACTAATTATATAAACTGTACAATCAGTGGAAAAATAGGCTAAGCGTCTGGCTTGGGCTTGTGTGTAACAACTGGCAATTTTCGAAATTTTAAATGACTATTTTACCCTTAACTTTTTGGTTCCGACTTGACTTTTTGACTTTTTGACCTTTACGGTCACATAAAAACGATTACCGCGTAGCCGGTAAATTTTTAAAATATATTTAAATAATAAATCATAATTATTATTATTATCTCTCATTTACAAATTTATTTTTCTAACTTATTTGACTTGAAAACGAGAAGATATATGTTATTCCTAAGTTGACTTATCAAAAACGACTTACCAAAATGAGTTATTAATTATGGGGCATACTAGCGTTTGACATAAATCGACATTCCGGACAACTTTTCAGTTTTACCCGAGACATGAAACCAAGCAGAAAATGACTAAAATAGCCTCGCAAAGTTTTGAACACCGCACGCAGCGCGTGCCGACACAAAAATAATTAAATTTATATTTAATTATCACTTTTTATTAATTAAAAATAATTAATAAAGTATTTTATATTTTATTCAAAAATGTTTGTTTAAAAACGCGAATGTTCAAATTAAAGTTTTATTTTTACGGGCAAAAGCTTACCCGTGATACCCAAAATAAATAATAAACATTAAATAAATTTTATGAAAACATTTATAAAATATAGTCTTGTAAATACTCATTTTTATGGGAAAAATTATTTGGAACGCAATGACGCAAGTTTCGTGTTTTGAATCATCCGTTAACTTGCCCAAACGAGTCCTGAACCATTATTTATCAAAAGTTACGTTGTAGTCCCTCTAATAATATTTACATGAAACCTCCCTAGACTATTAGTCACTTGCTACTTAGATTTATAACTTTCATATATATATATAAACCCTATTAGGGTTCCCCATATTCACCTAGCCCCCACACATATATTCTCTCAATATCCGGCGCCGCCCCCGGCCAAACTCCGGCCACTCGCCACCACTGAAATTTAAGAAAAATTAAGCCTACACTAAATTTTATATTTTTCCTAGACACTAAATGACAAAAGAAAATTTTATAAAAAAGAAAAATATTTTTTTATTAATTTTTAGATTTTTTATGATTTTTAAGATTAAAAAACTAATTAAAAACTAAAGAAAATAGAAAAAAGACAAAAAAATAAAAAGTTATGAAAAATTCTGGAAAAAATACAATTATATAAAGAATAAAATAAAGAAAAAGTTAACAATTCTAAAAATATAAAAATGCCCAAAAGTTACTGATTTTATAAAAAGTAATTAAACTAATTAAATTTTAACCTAAATTAATTAATTAAATTAAATAAACTAACTAAGGCTAACTGTTGTTAAAACTAAAGGACTAACAGTGAAAGGACACAAGGACAAACGGGGTAACAGGCTAACTAACCCCAGGGACTAACAATGTTAACTATGAAAAACAAAATTACACAAACAGTCCCTGAGAATGACCCCGATTACAAAGTGGGTCCCAACAGCTTATTTTTGAAAACTTATAAAAGCAAACTTATTAAGGGGCTTAAGGGGAACAATTTTCCTAATAAGCACATAAGCTGAATCTCAAAGAATAAGCCAGAAATGAGAGCTTTTGGGGCTGCAAAAGCCAAATAAGCTTTTCAGCTTATTTTTCTTTCTTTTTGGGGCTTAAGCTCACAAGATAAGCTATAACTAATGGAATAAGCTACTTAATCCTAAGGGAGTCCTAAATAAGCTAAGGCTTCCTAATAAGCCCTAAAATAAGCTAATATGAAATAAGCTAAGTTTCACAGTTTTTAAAGAAAACAGAAAAAGTTCTACTTTAAGCTACTATTAAGCTAAGCTACAGAGTGAGTTAAGCTGCAAAAGTTTGGGGAATTAAAGAACTACCTATAAGCTACAAAGAAAAGCAAAAAGATCCTAAGGCTTATAATCAAATAAGCTAGAAAAAGTGGGCTGAAATAGGGGTCTAGCACCAGGGGAGGTTCAACAGTGGCTTAAAGCCCTTTTTGGCTTATCCCAATAAGCTCATATGAGCTTTTTACTTAAAACAAAATGCAAACAGATTTAAAGGGGTGGTGAGAGGGCTTATTTTCAAAAGATGATGCATTTTGGAGGATTAAAAACTGCTGATAAAGGGGCTTAAAAATGGCTACTCTCAAAAAAAATTGCAAAACCAACTCTTTGACTTATGCTTGGTCAAACCAAAAGGGACAGAACTTGGTTGGTTTAAAGGGCTAGAAACAACAACTACAAGCACACAAACAATGTGCTTAAGCTGCTTATGCAGCTTGAGCACTTAAGCTTATTTTAAGCTTATAAATTTTGACAGAATATAAAGAGATCATAAAAACTTAATTTTGTATTAAAAATTGCAATTAAAATGCCCTAAATAACCCTACACACTCAGCCAAAAGTGGCTGAGTGCACTTGACCCATACACAACCCCAAATGACCCATTTTGACAGCAATGCCAAACACCCCTTTAATTATATAAAAATGCCTTTTTAACTGATTTTTGGTGAAATGAGGCCAGGAAAAATGATTACAAGTGAACTCTTAATCACTTTTAACACATGTTTAAGCAAGTTAAACTGAATTTAAACAACTTAAATGATAGATTGAATTTTGACAAGTGCAATATCACAAAAGCTCTTAACTTTGATTAAAACTGAAAATAATACAATGAAATCTTTAAAAAGAACTGAGTGCAATAAATTTAAAGCAAACTTTAAGCAAAATTTATACTAAGAAAAATAAAAAACAAGATATGGGATTCGGCTTGGTCTTGGCTCTTTTTATACAAGTCCATTTCCTTCTCTTTGTCTTGGGAAGTGCTAGTTGTGAGAGTACTATTGCTTCAAGGCAATCCTAGCCCTTGGTTTACCCTGTACACCATCTCACCATTGATGTGGAGCTCGGGGTTGAGTGATTTTGGCTGAGAAAGGGTTATAGGGGCACTAGGTTTGTGGGAAAGGGTGAGAGTGAGCTGTGGGAGGTACTTGAGAGGTGGTTTGGGGCTGAAACAGTGGGGAGAGGTGGGTTTGATTTTTGGCGGGTACGGGATGCACAGTAATATGGTTACAGGTTTAAACAAAATGTTTGGAGAAGGTGCAATTCTAGTCCCTCACCTTTCTATCTCTTTTCATTTTCTATTTCAGCCCCTTTTTCAGTTATAACAAGTTTGGAAAGTAACATCTTTAGTCCTTGTGGTTTATTAACAAAAAGAATTAAAAAGGTTTTGGTTAATTGCAATTTAGAGTCCCTCTCTTTTTAAAGGATACATAAACTGTCAATGTCTAGTATAAGCTGTGATTGTATGGGTACGATCCACGCTGTCCTCTAAACTTCTCATCTCTGTAGTCCTCCTATGGTCTGCCTTTCATGCATCTCTATGAAGTCACAGCCTTTCTCCTGGATCAGGCATCATGAACTCTCATGATCTTGAATAGGACCCTTAGTACGGGTTACGCAGTGAATAACCTCTCCGCGGGTAAGATCACTCGCATCCATCGATCACCTCCAAGCCTCTCAGGGACTATCTAGCCTGTCTCCATCTGATGACGTGTATATGCATGTGCTCGTCTGTCTCTAAACAACATATTGAGTCGACCAGCCAATAACTGTCTCTGACTTCTGCTCATCATCTAACCTGTTATAAATCTCATCTGTGTCTTGCCTAACCCTAGTCTCAAATGTTGTCATATGTCACCCAACTCCGTGTCAGTACTAACTGGTGCCCCCTGCAAGGTCTCAACTATCTCATCCCACGAGTCGGTGATCCCATATCCAACCTCTCTCTCCGGATCACGCCTGATCTCCCTATCCATAGTAGCTGCAAAGCCATAGTCTGCCCTAAGACCTCTAGTCGGTCTAGCAGCAGCAGCAGATGAGCTCTCTCCTACCTCGTATCCAGGACCAAGAGCGATACCTAACCTCTCCAGGTGGTAAGGTAACCTCGGGTCTGTCCTCCCTATGACTAGTTGAGGCAAGTAAATATTAGTAGCAATTGGTTGGTGATGACAGTAGGAAAATCTGATCATGGGGCAAGGGTGGTGGTATCCCTAATGATGGTGCATCTGGTCTGGTGGGGGAGAGTATGAAGGGTGGTGGTAAATGGTAGAGAAAGGGAGTAGTAGGATGCTGGCCTCAGCTTCATAGAATCATTGCAGGCTCGATTAGCCCAATGATCGAATGGGGCTAGGAGGTGTTTTTGGTGTAAGTGATAGCACAGGTGATGGCTGGTAATTAGTGGTAGTGAAGGAGAAGGTATCTGGGGAAGTGGTGAAGTCCATGGGGAGAGTGGTGATGATGGTGGAGTGGATATAGCAAGAAGTCTGGCAACCTACATGCATCAGACCATACTGGTGTAGGTACTGGAGCTGGAATAGAAATCCTAGCTGTCACACGATATGCAGGGTGTGGTGGTGGTGTGGCCGCAGACTCATCAGTCTCGAACGGCTCTGTCTCCTCCGCAGATGGGGCCTGATCAGTAGCTGGTAAAGCAACAACTACAGAGTCGGCAGGAGCTAGGTGCTCCTCCTCCTCCTCCTCATCATCGGCCTCGATGTCCATGTCATCATCCTCATCATCCTCTGATGACCCCTCCTCATCATCGCCGTCATCTCCTCCATCGGCAGGATAATCGACAGGATCCTCCTCGGGGTCCTATCGTCATCACCTCCTCCGGGTTCGCTTTTAGATCGGACTCCGGGACCATAGTCGGTGACTGAGTTGTGGGGATGGCATCCTCAGCACCTGGCTGATCCTCAGCAACAATCTCATCATCAGTATGCTCTGGGCCTGGAACATAATCTGGCGAAGGTGGTGCCTGCTCTGGCTCCTCAGGGCCAGGCACGTAATCTGGAGAGGGTGGGGCCTGAAGAGCGGCCTCCACGTATGGGTCCTCTGGCATCCCAGGCAGCTCAAGGTACTCGTGATCATCGGCTCTCGGTGATCCTATGTCTGATAAATCCTCAAATGGGCTGGAAACCTCCGTGTGTGTAACCCCCGATTCACTCCGGAATCTTAACATGACTGAATCTGAAAATGCAAAATAGCTTATATTAGTATTTTAATTTAAGTATCTTTATGTAATATACATTTATAATCATAAACATGTATTCAATATAATGGACATCTAGTCCAACTAACTATATGCAACAAGTTGTGTATGCACATATGTATGTCCTGTGTAAACCCCTTTGTATGAATTCATTGTTTGGAAAACGGTTATTAGTCCAGCAGAAACATTTGCCTCGGTTCTCTTTAGCCTTGGCTATGTGATACCAATTGTAACACCACCAAATTGGGTCGCATTGGAATAAGGGTCACGGGTGCTGTTTTCTTCATAGATCAATAACACATAATGTATAATAGATCGACAAAAGTCGTTTAAATACTGATACATTGGATTATCAAAGTATTTGTTACATAGCCCGAAGCTTTCACTTGTCCACTTGTTCAAAATACAAGATTTCTAGGCCCATAAGTTATAACAAAAAATGTAATGCGGAACAAAATCTTTAATGCATGATATCCATATCCAAACACCATGTTTCCCTTTGCACCTCGTTGCTAACTTGATCCCCTGTAAAACATTAGCTTTAAAACGTCAACAATAAATGTTGGTTGATTATAGGTTTAATAAATAATATGTAGGACCACAAGATTTCCAAGTGTATGATATGCATACAAGATCGACAGACATCATTATATGTAATTACGTTGCCCTAAGTAATGACATGCCGCTCGACATAAATGAATACATATAATTTGCTAAATTGCACGTGATGATGTTCTAACCGCAAACAACCTATGTTCGGACATGGTATCGTTCGTTTTCCCACTGATAGCTAATCAACTCCGTACGGGTTGTCAAACCCAATAGAACTATTCATAATCATTCGCGCTTACAGTCCAGTAAATTGACTGTCATGATAATGGGCTCAGACTGGTGTTATCGCTATTCTGGAAATCGTAATCAATATATAAAAATTAACACTGGTGTCCAGTTGTAAACATTGCATGTTCTACCCCAAAAACTTTGAAAATAAAAGCATGTAAAACGTGGGGCTATGAACTCACCTTCGTTATCATCAAACGCTTTTGAACAAAATGTTAAATGATTTTATTTAATATTCTTATTAAATAAATGGTGATATTTAAAAATAAATTTTATAAACGACAACATGTAATAATAAATATGATTTATTATTTAAATATGTTCCGAAAATTGACGGTTGTTATACTTATATAGATCCATGATTGGATCTCTCATGTATCTTATTGCATCAAGACCAGATATTATGTTTGCTGTTTGTGTCTGTGCTAGACACCAAGTGACACCTAAAGGTCAACCTTTGCTAGGACTTTGGTATCCTAAAGAATCTCCTTTTGACTTGGTGGCCTACCCAGACAGTGATTATGATGGTGATAATCAAGATAGAAAATCAACCACTAGGGGTTGTCAGTTTTTGGGAAGAAGGTTGATCTCTTGGCAATGCAAAAAGCAGACTATTATGGCCACCTCCACAACTGAAGCAAAATATGTGGCAGCTACAAGTGGCTGTGGATAAGTTCTATGGATTCAAAATCAGTTGCTGGACTATGGGTATAATTTTATGAACACTAAGATATATATTAACAATAACAGTGCAATTTGTATAGTTAAAAATCATGTCTATCACTCAAGAACAAAACATATTGATATTAGACATCATTTTATAAGAGATTGCTATAAAAAGAAGTTGATTAATGTGGATCATATTCATACAGATAATAATGTTGCAGATCTCTTAACCAAACCTTTTGATGTGGGAAGATTCCAATACTTAGTTGTAAGTATTGGAATGCTCAATCCCTAAAAATGTCTTTTTCTTAAAGTTTTGTAAACTTCTGTATAGGATTTGCACTGTTATTTAGATAAATAAGTGTTCAAAATGCTAGTATAAAATGCAACTGTTAGTTATTTTTCTCACTGTTAAGTTTTCACTGCCAGTGTAAATTTTCCCACTGTTAGGGTTAACTTTCCACTGTTAGTGTTTTTCTTGGTTTTGGACTAACAATGCAGGCTGAGCATGTCATGAAAAGGCTTCTATGATGAATCAAAAGTGGAATCACATCATGTTGTAAGTCATACTGTCTCGGGATGGGTTATAGGAACCTCTAGGATTAGGGTATTCATAGAGTACTCATGGCCAGTCTTAGACTGTCCCCACTGGTGAGTGAGAGTTTTGTGACAATGAAGGCCAGTTTAATTACTTTCTAGAGTCCTTAACTTTCGAGGCACTGTAGTGTGAGATCTCATTCATGGGTTATACATAAATTTGGTCCACAAGAGTTGCCCTCATGACTCACTAAGCGATTTTAGTATGCATGTGGTGTGCTGTGGCATTTGGGTGTATAATTATTGGAGAAGGGTCTCATTCTTCCAAGACACTTGACCTAGTATGGTTGTGGTAGGGTGGTGACCAAGGAAAATTTTAAAAATGGGTTCAAACAGAGATACTGATCCGTCCGAATTAATACGTATAAAATATAGATAATATATAATATAAGTAATAATAAGGATAGAAACAATTATAGTATAGTAGTGTATTTCCGTCGGGTTCAAGAAATTCACTTTTAACCAAAGCGATATCTCAAAAACCTTCCGGGTCGTTTCCTCGACGAGAGGTGAATGGAAATCTACGTTCAAGTTGTAAATCGAGCTTGAATATCATAAAAGTTTTTTTGTTTTGTTTTTTAAATCTACTAAAAGGAAAAACATATAGAAAGGAAGCTAAACTTTTGATTTTAAACTATTTTTTATACTAAAAATTAAACTATTATTTAAAACTACAAGATTATACTAAAAATGATCTAAAAATATAAATGACTAAAATGCTTGCTAAGTGACGTGAAATGTTCATTAAGTGCGGGCTAAAGTTTAACGAATTAAAATGACAAGTAAAATGAAATGCTTAAAAATAAATGACAAGAAATTAAATTGCATTAAAAAAAATAATTGACGGAATGTAAATCGAAAAGACAATACTTATGACTAAATATTTTTTAAATCTTTTTAAACCCGCACCTAAATTCCAAATCACTAATCACTTAACAAGCACTA
>BQNB010000168.1:115000-159704 GCA_026074375.1 Tanacetum coccineum | reverse complement strand
AGGCAGTCGTTGCCAAAGTGAGTTCAAATTCATCTACTCCAGGAATTTCACCAGATGTTGCTGCTCTTACAACCGAAGTTTTTGAACTTAAGAATTCGATGAAGACCATGCTTATCGACAAACAAAAAGCGGTCGAGCAGAGTTGTGTAACTTGTGGAGGTGCTCATTCTTATAAAAACTGTCCAGCCACCGATGGGAATGTTTATCAAGACAACATTCAAGAGTACGTTTCACAAGCTGCTGCAACCAATTTTAATCAAGGAAATACCAATTCTAGACCTCTGATGGTTGCAAACCAAATCCGACCTCCTGGTTTTCCTCCGATTTAAAACAATAAAAACCGTTTCAATCAAAACCAAGGAAATAATTTTAACCAAAATCGAGAAACCAATTTCAATCAAAACCGTGGAAGTAATTTCAACCAAGGACAAGTTTACCAACCTCTAACGATTCAACCACCAGTTTATCAAGCTCCTGCTCCGCAAATGCAAGACGTTTCAAAGATTGATTTCGAGAATTATGTCAAGGCTAATGATGCTGTATTACGGAATATGCAAAATCAAGGTCAAGGTTTACAAAACCAGATGACAAATTTAACGGAAATGCTTTCTAAATTTATAAGTTCCAATACCGCTTCATCTTCAAATTCAGGTACTCTTCCAAGTCAAACCGTAACTAACCCTCATGAGCATGTCAATGCTATCACCACACGAAGTAGTAAAACTTGTGAAGGACCTTCGACTCCTCTTGTTCCTACACCCGTTGTTTCTACTCCTTTAAAGGAACCCGAACAAAACCCAGAGACGTCAATGGACAAAGTGCAAAAACCCAGTTCAGAAAGTACCGCACAAGTCCCACCTCCGGAGGATCATGATTCTATTTTTATTAAAATTCTGAAACCAAAGGCTAAGAAAACTGTTCAAGAGCCTAATTCTCCAAATCCTAATTCATATCAACTTAAACTTCCATATCCCGAGAGGATGAAAGTAAGAGAGAAAGATAAACCCAGTGCTCAGCAGAGCAGGTTTATGAAGTTGTTTAAACAACTACGTCTAGAAATTAGATTAAAAGATGCTCTCATTAAAATGCCGAAATTCAATAAATGGTTAAGCACTTTATTGAGAAACAAAGAGAAACTTGAGTAAATTGCCATCACAATCGTAAATGCTGAATGTTCTGCCATCATCTTGAACAAAGTTCCCAAGAAAATCGAAGATCCCAGAAAATTTCTTATCCCGTGTGCTCTACAAGAACTTGATAGGACTAATGCTTTAGCCGATTTCGGAGCTAGCATAAATCTTTTGCCTCATTCTATCTACAAGCAACTTGGGCTTGGAGCTTTGAAGCCCACCCGAATGACACTCGAGCTTGCTAACCGTTCCGTTATGCACCCAATGGGCATATCCAAGGATGTTGTAGTTAGAGTTGATGGTTTTACTTTTCTTGCTGATTTTGTCGTGGTTAATTTTGAACAAGACCCAAGAGTGCCTATTATTTTAGGAAGACCTTTCCTTCGCACTGCAAAAGCTCTCATTGATTTATACGAGGAAAAATTAACATTAAGAGTAGGAAGCGATGAACTTGTCTTTTATGCTGAAAAATCTGAGAAAAGCAAGAATAAGCAATTTGCTCATGCTATTTCTGTCATTGATTTTTCAAAAGATGAGCCATTTAGTGGCAGTACCACTAATCATTCCGATGCTCTTCCTCCTAGTTCTTCTCCGGTGAAGACTAGTGATAATCTTGAGGAGTTCGCCGATGAACTCACTCTTCTTAAAAAAGATGTTCATGAAGAAAATTTTCAAGTTTATTCAAACCCTCTTTTCGAATTTGATGATAACTTCACCTCTAGCAACGTAAATCCTCTCTTTAACGAGATGGTAGAAGATGTTGAAAACAAGAACTCCAACGTTTCAAATTCCGATGAGCCAGTTTTACTTAACACACCTTTAACCGATAAGGTTGAGTGTTTCGCTCCAGAAGACGAAATTGATGAGATCGATACTTTTCTAGCCATGGAAGTTTCTTCTAATTTTGAGGAAGGTTATTTCGATTCAGAAGGAGACGTAATTTTTCTTGAGAATCTGCTTAGTGATGATACCACCCATAATCTCGCTCCCGAAGTGATTTCCGATCATGAACCAAAACAAAATGAATCCATCCATAATACTTCGATTACTTTTTCTCCAAGGAGTGATCCTCTTCACCATGAGTTTGCCGGTGAACTTATTACACTTCCTTCGAGGATTGCTAGAGAGCATGAGGAATATCTTAGTCTTATGACAGTGCTTTGTGAGATTTTAACTTCCCAGTCACAGGAAAATGTTCATGCTAATCCGAGTTCAATTATCGAGTCTCTTCCCGTATCTCTTATCCCCGTTGAGGATAGTGACCCCGTTCAAGAAGAGATCGATATATTCCTCGTTCCAGATGATTTAATTCCACCAGGTGTTGAGAATGATGATTCCGAAGATGAAGATAATGAGTTACCTAACCTTGATCATCAAGACAACCCATCATCTCCTCGTCCTCCACCGGAACCACCGGACGTTTGTTTAGATTTTAAGCCTAATACGGCAATGAATGATGAAGATTTTAACTGAGGGGAAATTGTTTTATCCCTAAATGTTAAAGATGTCAATTCCTTCACATTACTTTTCTTCCATTTTTCACCTACCCCAAGGATTCTCCTTTAATTCTCTCTCTCATGAGTGAGGACCTCGTTTTTGATCCTGGCATCTCTACTTTTCATTTTTCTCTTAAGCTAAGTTCCATTTGCTCTCCCTAAGGACGAATGAATTCAGGGATCGAGTCGAGCTTGTGACTCGGTAAATAAAAACAAGCCGCTTCGTGGGAGTTCACCCCATGCTTATCCTTTTCTTCTTCTTTCTATTTTATAATAAATAATGTGTTGTGATGTGTTGAGGCTAGCCTTTTCCGTTCTTTGTGTTTGTTGTTTGTTGTGATTTTTGTAGGATTGAACCAACAATTTCTGAAGACTCTCGTTTTTGGTGTTGTGTCCCGGTTCACTGGAGCTTCCTAGCCTTTGCTTGTCATTAGTTTGGGGAAATCCGATATCCTTTCATCTTATCGATTCACGTTTATCTTTGCATAATTAATAAACGGCTTAGATTTGCGTAGAGACCCGCCTTTAAACATTGAGGACAATGTTTCGTTTTAGTTTGGGGAGGGAATCTATCGATTTGATGTTACCTGCTTATTGTTTTGTTTTCACGTACCCGTTTTCCTACAAAAATAGCAAAAATTTTAATTTTTAAGTTTTTATTTGTAGGAAAAAATGAAAAAATGAAAAAAAATATATATTAGTAGGTGAAAAAAAAAAAGTGTTAAGATACGAATGTAGGTTTTCTGTTGGTAAGAATACGAAGTAATTTTTGACCCGACCGAATGTGTTGAATTCTAGCTTTTACCTTTAACAATTAATGATGATAGTTTGTGCTAGTCTCATGTAGACTTTAAACATGCTAGACTTGAAATCATTAGTAAATGAAGACTTTTGCTAATTTCAAGTAGATTTTAAATATGCCGAGTTGGATTTTATATAGGCTAAGTATTTGCGAATCTCTTTATTAGAGATTTTAAATTAAGAAATGATAGTGTTAATTACGAATTAGGATGCTAAATAAGGTTTATTTGGAAAACTTAAAGGCTTATAAGAATAACTTGTGGTTTTTCTTCCCCGAAGTTCTTAAAATGATTAATTATACGTGTTCTCTTTAATTTTTACAAATTAGAGTTTTACTCTTAAAAGTCTAATCAACATATTTAGAGAAAAAAGCTTTATCGATGAAGTCAACATCATTTGTAAATAAGAATTTTAGTTCAAGTTTATACTTTGGTTTTCTAAAAACGAAATTTTTCTATTTGCAAAAATAGTGTATAAAAAATGTAGTAAAAAAATGAATATGAAAAAGAAAAAAAATGTAGTTGAAGGATGCAAGTTATAAATCCTTAGTATTAATAAATAATATACAAACTCCATCGCAATAAAGTACATGGGCATTTGTCGGTTCGTTCCCGATGTGACATCGAAAGAAAGGATGGAGGATGTATATTTAGGATCGGTATCATAATAAGTACACTGACTCTTGTCGGAGGCGTGGCCGATGTGTGATACCAGTTCCTAGCCTAATATGTAAATATAATGTATAGTTAAGTTGCAAGTTAGAAAATAAATAGTAAAAGTTTCATTCTCTAAAACCAAAGTATTCTTTTGAACCAACGTTTGCAAAAGTCTACAAGGCTTTTTCATCGGAAGTTCATACGTCTCGATTATTATTCTCCGGATGGGGTGTCAAAAGCCTTAGCACTTACCCGATGACGGTGGGATGCTAGAGAAGAAAGTCATTCATGGGACAAGTGAACTAACGATGTCTTAGCTAAGGAGGTTTTTGTTTGCTTTGAGTTGTGATCTTACTAGTGAATAACATATAAGCCCAAAAGGCCCATGAGTAAAGCAAACGGATTTACAAACTATCCTTAATTTGTAGATTTAATGGTTTAAATTACTTTTTTTTTTGAACACACACATCATAAAATTTAATTTATGTCGGGAAGAGAAATTCACAAGTTGTAATTATAAGTAGTCTTAGCATCTTAGCTCGTACTTAACAGTGATCTTATTTTTAAGCTTAGTATGGGAAAAGTGAAAAGTCGGGAATGATGAAGTTATCTTTTAGACACTTAATCGTGCTTTTTGTTCCATGATCCTAAAAGTTACCACTAAGGTAATGAAAACAATACATTATGTCACACAAGAATAAGTTGTAGTTAGGTAGTTAATTATTAAGAAAAATCATAAAAAAAGAGAAAAAAAATTTGAAAATGGGAAAACGGGTGTTTTATAACTTGTGACTTAGAAACTTTCCCCGCAAAGACTTTACTACTTCTTAAAGGATTAGTTTGGGGAGGTTTCGAGGTATTTGGTTATAAGGCATGTAATATTGCGTGAGGACACGCAATCGTTTAGTTTGGGGAATTTTGATATGTGTGAAATACACATATCCGTTTATACCAAAATTAACCCTAAATGACCAAAAACACACTAAAAATGGCAAAGATATACTTGTTTTTGTGTTTTGTGTGTGCAGGTACGGATAAGACAAAAATCATAAGAAAACCGTCAAAAACGGGCAAACACGGATACGAGAACGGAAGAGTGTGCAAGAGCCGGAAGCCAAAGTCAGAAAAGTCAACCCTTAGTCAACTCAGTCAAAACACAAAAGGATAAAAAACCAAAGTTACAAATCTAGTCCCTCAAGTTTCCAAAGTTACACAAATGATCCCTAAAGCCTAATAGGCCAAATCCTATCAAAACTTTACCCGGCCCAAAACCTAGGCCTATATCCCTTTTTATAAAACTCCAGGGACTGATTATGTCAAACCTTTACACCCCTTTGATTTATATTGCAAAATCATAAAGACAAAGGCCAAACTTGCCAATAGCTCAAACTTACACCCTTTTACCCTTTTCAGTTAAAAATTAGGCGGGAGAATTAGTTTAGCTGTTCACCCGTCTCCTACAATTAACCCAAGGTTAAAAATAAGAGGGCAAATGAGAATTAAGGGGAAAGATGGGCAATTCAATGGCTCAAATACATGCTGGTAGAGTTATACATCATCAAACTCACCTCATTGGTTTATCACATCAAAGAATGACACGCTGGCAGGAGTAGAAGCACAAAGAATGATGGGTTTTGTACTTAAGGCACTCACAGAATATTCACAAATGTCCACAATCATGTATTGCCACGCTGGCAATCCGTGTAAGATCATTGGAGATCAAACGGATAGAAAATCATTATCCAATCATTGGAAGGATCCAAGGGATAATGAGAGGAGCGTGTGGAAGAACTCAGGGTCTAGAAGGTTCAGCTGTGGCTATAAATAGCACACACTATTACACACATTAATCACCTAGTTTTTACTTTAGTCTAGCTTTTATTTTTAGCTTAATTTACTTTTAGTTTATGCAAACTTCCTTTCAAATGTAATTTTCTCTTTAAATAATTTGTAATTTTTTACTTTTTTTATTTAAAGCATTGTAATCACTTTGAAGTTTAACAAAATCCTTATATCTAGATTTTACTAAGCAGTTTTAAGTCATAAACCCTAGAAGCTCACAATGCTTATGTTACTGTTGGATAAGCTCTTACAAGCTCTCATAATTCCTCTAAAGCTTAGATAGAGCTAATTGATCAATAAATCTACAATAAATCCTAAAATCAATAATACCTATAAATTTGACTATAACTTTGGGAAGGGAGCTTACCAATTGAAGATCTCCCATGGACTTTACAGGCATTATCTTAGGATAAGCCCGAGCTTGTAGATGCTCCATTTGAGCTTATTTTATGCTTCTGTTAAGGCCGAAAGCCCTTTGTATTCTTCCTTTAATTTCATTGTCCTTTAATTTCTAGCTTAATAGTTTAATTTTTAATTGTTTATATGCCTTTACTTATTTGCTTATCAGTTTCTTTAATTTGCTTTCTAGTTGCTTATATGTGTCTTATTTTGCTTATTAGTCATACATTTTCATCTGTTTTTAGCTTAATTGTTGTAGAACTTAGAATTTTATAATTTGTCATAATATCATTAAATAAAAACCAAAAATATTAGTTTAATTCTTTATGATCTTAGTTTTTGTTTTGTTTACTTGTTTGCATAAGCTAATTAGGATGGTTATAAGCTACTTAATATCTGGTATCAAGGAGATGATCACTAGTTTTCAAATTGATAAGCCTAATGAAATCTGTCATAGTCTTAAGGGGTGTTTGGTTTAGTGCTATTTGACCCTCAAAAGTCAAAGTGACTTAGAAGTTTTTCTTTAGGCAGTTTAATATTGATAATTGATAAGGTTTTGAGAAGTTTTGAATCATTAGTTTAGTTTAAAAACATTTTTAGCTTAAATTTCTTACTGAGCACCAGGGGAGATATCCTATTTCTTTTGTTAAGTCTAAAAAGATCTAAGCTTTTTTAAGCTTAGTTTTTGTGTTTACATTGTGTCAAGACACACTCATTAGGAGTGTGTTATGCAGGCTTGACCAAAAAGGTCACCTGCATTAGTGATTTTGTGCATTTGCATATTGCATCAGCAGTAGTAACTTAGGTTGCTACTGCTGACTTTTCTAGTTTCATTTAGGTTAGTAAATGTAGGATTTAGGATCTAAATTTCAGCTAGCTTATAGATTAGATATAGTTTAAGTTAGATAAAAGCTTGTCTTATCATTTCTAGCTTAAATACTTAGGTAAATTTAGCTTAAAAGTCATCAAAAACCTCAAAAAGGCCAAAAACAGCAGATAATAGGACTTAGCTATTTAATCCAAAATTCTAGCTTATAGAATTGAATTTTATGCATTATCTTTGTAGCTTATCAGTTGTTAATCTAGTTTTCAAAATCTCAGCTTATGTCAAAGCTTATTGAGATTTCTAAAGCATTATAGTGCTATTGAGTTTTTTATGCTACTTTCTGAGTTTAGCTTTTTAATCTTCTATTTTAGTTATCTTGATGTGTTTTCAGCTCAATTAGCTTTTCAATTTTAGTTTGTAGACATCTTAAGCTAGCTAGAACAGTTTTTGGTTTGTAATTTGAGCTTAATTTGAGCTTTGTGCAAGTGTTTAAGCGGAAACAAGCAATTTTGAGCTTAAAAGCTTACTACTGCATAAAAAAAAAAGCTTCTTTATAGCTCTTGTAGACTTATTTTTGAGTTTCAGTTTATACTCCTTTAATTAAAAGTTCTTAAAAATCTGTGTTCTATAAGTTTTAGCTTTTGGTTTTGAAAAAAAAAGAATCAAAAAAGGGTGTTGCCAGACCTTGAACTCGTGACCTCCCACACACTTACCCAACGTGTTAACCATCATGCTACAATAGCTCATCCATCAACTTCCCTTTTCATAAAATTGTTATACACGTTTTCAATTTCCTTTTTCATAATAAGCTCTAGCTTATTATAGCTTATTTAGGGCTTATTTGTTTAGCTTTTTCATATTTCTTATTTTTCTTAAGTCCCTGTTAGTATTTAGGATCTTCCATGAATTTTTCACATTTTTCCATTAAGTAGATTATTTTTAATCATTTTTCTTAGGATTTAATTTTCGAAAAATCATAAAAAAAAGAAATAATTTTCAGAAAAATACAAAAAAATAGTTTTCAGTTTTAGAAAAATTAGTTTTAGTTTACCTATCCCAGAAAATCATTTTCACCACTTTTATATTTTTAATTTCATTTCAAGCTTTAATTTTAATTTTAAAAATAGGATTATAAATTTAAAAATAGTTACAAATATGTGCTTAGTTTTTAAACAATTTTAGACTTTCTAAGTTAAAAATCATTTTTTCATAATTTAGGACTTTTTTAGCTAAGATTTTCTAGGATTTTAATTTAGAAATTAAAATATTTTTTTAATTCATAATAAATTCAAAAATTATCAAAAAAAAAATTTCTTTTTCCTAAAATTTTCTTTTGTCTTATTGTTTAGAAATTTAGTTTGCATTTTTAAGGTTTAATTTCGTCTTATTTGCTTATTTGTCACGTTTATTCATTCCGGTTAATTGTTTAAGATCTTAATTGCTTTTATTTTTCTCATTTTATTTGTTGCTTTTATTTAGTAGTTATAGATAATCAAATTCATATTTGCTCTTATTCAAATAATAATCCAAACTAAAGCGTGGTATCAATTTCACAAGTCGTTGGGGAAACGACTCGGGAAAGCATACTTCCCGGTAAACATACGTATATTATTATTATTATATATTTGTATAAGAATTTTCCTAAAGGGCTACTTTGGGAATTATTCTCTATACTTTTGTGTATTAATATAATATAGTGTATAAAAACTGACAATCAGGGGCCCGCATGAGACTTTTCAATATCAACAAGTGATCTTCTACGAACCTTGTTGTGAAAATTGCGGGGGCCCTCATGAGACTTTCCAATGTCAACCAATGAATGAAAATTATTATGAGCCAAATTTTTGCTATAATTCTAATTCTTTTGGTTTTGACCAATTTCAACCCTCGCAATTTATCATTGATCATATTGATTCAATGAATGATCATCTAAAAGCTCAACAAGTGTTGAATGATTCTATGAGTAAGCTTCGTGAGATGTTTCAAACTTGGTTACAACAACGGCAAGAACAAGTGGTTAATCTTGATACTTATACTCCCGAGCCTTCGCAATGTCGGAAGATTCCCATTTGCTATGATGATGACGACGACGAGTATTCTTTTGCTACACAAGAATATCTCAAGAAATTTTCCTCCGCAATCACACCCGATTTACCAAAATCGGACTCTCTTATAATGGAGGATAAGCATCTCGACACTATTTCAGAAACGGAATCAGATGAATTAATAAAGTCTAGTGTTGAGGACCTTTTCCATACCTCAAGTTAGTTCGATGGTATATCCGAAAGTGAATGTGATTTGCCCGTTTGTGATGATTCTTCTTCGAAAAAGGATGAGGTGTTAGATGATATCATTTCAATTCCACCGGGAAATGGTAATGATCATTTTAATGCCGAATCTAGTCTAATTGAATCCGTGCTTAATCGTGATAACGTGATATCTTCTCCTAAGATTGATTTCCTTCTCGAGGAGTTCGCCGGTGAACTCGCTCTTATCGCTCCAATTCCACCAGGAATTGTTGAAGCCGACTTTGATCCGAAGGGAGATATCCGTTTTATTGAAAATTTGATGTATGATAACTCTTTTCCTCGCCCTCCGGAAACTCTTAAAGATGATTCTGAAACTGTCATCGATTCCAACAATGATTATTCTTCGAGTGATAACGATTCGCTTTACAGTGACGACATCGATTATGTTGAGGCATCACCTCCCGATTCTGAGCTCGTCAGCTTAGAGGTGGTGGAGATTGTTATCCCGGAAGTTGGAGGGATTGATACTGATATTCTTCTAACAATCAAAGACGATATTCTTCATGAAAAATTGTTGAATGTCAATCTTCTTATTGCTAAGATCAAAGCATTAAAAGATAATCCCACTCTATCTTCCGATTTTGTGACCAAGTCTTCCTCCACATCTTTTAACTTTTTCTTGGAGGAGACTAACACCTTTGATAATTCTTTACCTGAATCTGAAACTTTTTGCTTTAATCTGGAAGAGAATTTGAGTGGCATCCACTTCTATTTGGATTTATCTCTTCCAGATATGAAGAATTATTATTTGTGACATGTGAACCCGAATTCGGGATTTCACTATGGATGTGGTGGAGGATATTTTTGATAATCCCACACGGGAACCAAGAGTTCATGTGCCTAATATTTTACCCACCCATCCCGACCTTCATCTGGATTCGGATTTCACTCTTTCTAGTGATTCCCTCGGATCCGACCCTGCAGTTTCTTTTCCTTCCGGAACTAGAAACAAGATTTTCGATCCAGGGATATTCATTGAAGTCCAATCCAAGAGATTTCTAATTTACCATTCGAGGATGACCAATCTCCTCTCTTGGCATATGTTGTATGGATCTTTCTTCCTTTTCTCACGTATCCCGTTGATCCACCATATCTTCTCTCGTGCGGGAATGAAGATACCATTTTTGACCCCGACATCTCCGTTTATCATTCTTTTATGCCGAGTGTATCTCATCGGAGTGGAACTTTCATGAAATTCAATGTTTATCCAAACCACTTGAATGAAAGTCCGATGGAGATTTTATCTTCCACTTGCTCCCCCATGGACCAATAAATTCAGGGTCGAGTCGAGCTTGTGACTCGGTTAACAAAAACAAGGTGCTTCGTGGGTGGCAACCCATGCTTATCCTAGTAGTAGTATTAATGAATAAGTGTTTTGTGTTGTGATGAGGCTCGCCTCTACCTTTCTCGTGTTTTGTGTTTTTGTTGTATGTCCAGGATTGCCCGGATTTTGAAGCCTCTCGTGCTCGTGGTTTTGTCCTTCGTTCACTCGAGCTTTAAATCCTCAGCTTCATTTTGAGAATCCAATATCCTAATCTTATCGACCAACGTTTTTCTTTGAGCATACTTAATAAACGGCTTTAGATTTACGTAGAGACACTTCTTAAAACATTGAGGACAATGTTCAGTTCTAGTATGGGGGGGATCTATCGATTTGATTGTGCCTGCGGCCGTTGTTTTTACGTAATCCCATTTTTACCAGCAAAGTTTTTGAAAAAATACCAAAAAAATTCAAAAAATTCAAAAATTTTCAAAAACAAAATAAGTGTTTTGTCACAATTTTGACTTTCCTGCTGGGTAGAATAAGAATGAATTTTGACTCGATCGAGCGTGTTGAGCTTTAGCTTGTTTCTTAACTTTTAGACTAAGCATTCACAAATTTTTGCGAAGAACGAAAAATGATAGTGTTAATTATGAGTTATATGCTAAACAAGGATTATTTGGAAATTTTACAAACTCATGTGTGTAATTTGTCGTTTTTTCTCCCATAACCTCCTAACCGGACTAATAATACGTGTTATTTTTGAAAATTAAACTTAAATCAACAATTTTTGAAATGTAGTCGATAGTAATAATTTTAGTCTTAGTTCAAATTTTTACTTAAATTTTTCAAAAAGAAATTTTCTCTATATATCGTGATAATAAAAAGTGTAAAATAACCAAAAAAAATGAAAAAAATGAATGAATGAATGATGAGTAAATTGGGACTTTGTTCATGTGCCCCAATAGCACCACAATACAAACATCAGTTATACTGCTGAACTTTAATCTTCATAAAGAAGATAATGTTGGAATTAGAAGCATAGTAATAGGAATATTTAGTTTCATATAGCAATAAGGATAAGTCATTGCTTATTTGTAATTTCCACTTTAATTTGTTAGGGAAATTGCTTTTTAAAAAGTAGCCTAATAAAAAAACCAAAAGACCAAAAACACAGGTAAATTAAGTATTTATCTATAAATTGTTAAACGTTTTGGCTTAAGGTATTTGTTTTTTATAGCTTAAATAGATAGTTAATTATAGTTTTTTGCATAAATCCTCGAAGCTTCTTAGTCAGGTAATTCTTATTGAGTTTTTTGAGTCTACAAATGTTTTTTGTGCTTATTTTCTTTGTTTTGTTGAGTTTGCTACCTTGCCTTTCATTTTCATCTAAAAATCTAGTACTCTAATCTCTATTTTCTTTTCTCATCTAGTTTAAGCAACTCATAAGCTATCTATAACATCTTTCCTTTTTCATTTTGAGCTTATTTGGAGCTTTTTATAGCTTAATTAGTTAAACCTTGAGAAAACCACTTGTTTCTGTAATAAGCTTATTGATAAGCTTTTTATGAGATTATCTGTGGGATTCAGCCCATAGTGCTTTTATTAAAAATACTCCCACCAGCTTATTCTACAACTTTGCTCTTTTGATTTCCAAAAAAATGCCACTTTCAAACTCAACTTATTTAAGGGGCCTTAAATGTCTAGGTGTAAACTGCTAGGCTTCTGGGGCTGATTAGTAATTTCAAGTTTCTATGTTAGTCCCTCCGTTAGTTAGTCAATGTTCTCATTTAGTCTTTAGGTCCTTTGCATCGTTTAGTCTTAGTTTAGTGGTAAGGTTAAATTTTTATAGTTTATTAAATTTAATTATTAAATTTAGGGTTTTAGATTCTATTAGGTTTAATTAAAGTTTATTAAAAAGATAAAAATTAGGGCTTTTATTTTTATAAAATTTCTACATATTTTCTTTATTTACTATAATTTTATAGAAAAAAAAAAAATTTATTAGGATTTTTATAATTAATAATTTATTACTTTTAAAGTTTTTAATTAGTTTAAAATTTAGAAAAATCATATCTTTAAATCTAAAAAGCCAAAAATAATAATTCTTTTTTCTAAAATTTTCTTTTTACTTAGGAAAAACATAATTTCAATTATTTTGCTATTTTTCATAATTTTTAGGATTTAATTAGATTTAAATAGTTTTTATTTCTTAATAAATTCAAAAAAAATCAAAAAAAATAATAATTTACTTTTTCTTAAAAATTTTCTTTTGCCTTATTTTAGGTCTAGAAATCTAGTTTGCATTTTTAGGAATTAATTTTATTTGCTTATTTGTCGCATTTTATTTGTTTTCCGTATTTGTTTAAGTGCTTAGTTGCCTTTAATTTTCAATTTTAATTGTTGCTTTTTATTTAGTAATCATAGATCATCAAATCATCTATTTTCTTATTCAAATCATAATCCAAGCTTAAACGAGGTTTCAATTTCACTAGTCGTTGGGTAAACGACCCGGGTGATCGTATTTACCCGGTTTAATATACGTATTATATATTATATTATATATTTTTGAGAGTGAAATTTCCTTAGGGAATTTTCTTAATTGCTCTTTGAAGTATTATATTTTATATATATTTTAGGTATATAAAACTCCTAATCAGGCTATTTCTGCCATCCCCCAAAGTTTTCACACCACAAGGACTTCACGTGTAATTATACATTACACATTCAGGGACCAAAATTGCCTACACCCCAAATTACACCCCTGTTGTACACACAACAAATTTTCCCGCCCAAACCATTATCCACTGTTCACGCTTCCTGTCCCCCTCCTCGACCACTGTTCACCTACAGCCAAAAATGTCACCACCACTCTCCTCCACCTCACAAACCAACAAAGCCAAGCTGGCAATCCTAAGTACAACCATTGGCCAACAAAGATCAACGGTGTTGATCATTCACCTTGGGCTCAAAGGAAATTTAATGGCTAAGATGAACTTATGATTTCACCACACACAACAAGCACAAGCTAAAGCCTCCTCAGCAAAGAAGCACAAGGGATACACCTCCTAGAATCTTCCTACGAGTAGTATAAATATAGGACCTCTTGTAGCCATGGAGCAGTTAGTTTTTAGTAGTCATTTTTTTTACTTAGTAGTTTTCATCAGCTTTTAATAGTGTAAATTTTAATATTGTAATGTTTTGAAGTTAATGAAATTTGAGTTTGTTTCTAAAAATCTGTTTTAAGCTCTTTTGATATCAAGTCTTTACTATGTTTTAAAAATCTCTCATAAACTCTCTTATAAGCTCACATAATCTGTTTTTCTTTAACATGTTAAATATTTAAAAAAAATTATTATAAAAAAAATCAATAAAAGATCACCCCCAAAAGTACCTCAGCTTAATATTTGGATGATAAGCAAACAAGGGAAGTGCTTATGGACTCTCGTTAGCTTGTTTTATACAAGCTAGAGCTTGTAGAATCTTTTTATCACCCTTGTTTTGAGCAAAGGGTATTGTAAGTCCTTATTTACATTTTTTCTTATTTACTATAGCAACTGCTTATTACTGCTTATTACTGCTTATTTTGCTATTCTTTCTGCTTATTTATGCTTTGTTGTGCTTATTTGTTCTTTGATAATGCTTTAATATTCTTTGTTTAAGTTTTTGCTCATAATTGTCATTTATGTGCTCATAATGCTTATTGCTTATTTGATTAAATTAGTGCTTCTCTTTGTTCTAAGTTTGCTTATTTTAACTTAAATGTGCTAATTTGTCAGCTGTTTTAACAAACATCTGCTTTATTCTTTCAAAAACAGTCTAAAAAATTGATTTCAAGAATTTAGGGAGTGTTTGGGTTAAGGGTACAAAACGGGTCATATTGGTTAAAAATAGTTTGGGTCATTTAGCCAACTTTGTCAAGGGATTTTTAAGTCTTAATAAGCTGTTCTTACAAGTTTTTTAGTTTAAATGTTTGATTTTAAGCTTTTTCTATAAGTGGTATAAAACCGTTGGACTCAAAACAGTTTTATATAGCTTATTAGCTTGAGCTTGGTTTAGCTACTTATTTTTGTGTCTTTCATGCATGTTTAGGTGTCTAAATTAAGTAGTATAAGTGTCTAATAGTGTGCTATTTGTTTTATAACCTTTTGCCAAAAATTGCTAAGTGTTGAAAAATGAAGAAAATGCTTTTTCATTTGCTTATTGTGGCTTATTGTGAAATTCAAAATGCTTTTTGATTGTTGATATTTGTTCTCTTAAGTAATAGCTTAATCTGTTTTAAGGTTAGAAGTCCATAAGGATATGTTTGATAGCTTATTTTTAAGCTAGAAAAGTCCCTTTTGGATTTTTGCTTAGCAGTACTAACCTAAAGCTAGCAGTACTAACTCTAAGTTAGTACTGCTGAGTTTCTCTTGCTTAATTTAGCTTATTTGCTTGTTGAATTTGCTTATTTAGGGTTAGTTTAGCTTTTTAGAATAGATTAAGCCCATTTTAGCTTACTGTCTCAAGTTTAGAGCTTATTTAAGCTCATTTGCCTTTTTAGAGTAAATTTTAAGTGTTGAGTAGTTTTTTTTGCTTATTTGCCATTCTAGCTTATTTTAGTTTCTAATTTTTGCTCTTAAGTGCTTATTAGAGAGTGCTTATTGTCTGTCTTAGCTTATATTAAGTTTTCATTTGCTTATTTGCCTTAAATAGCCAAACAGTTAAGAATTTTCTTAGGACTTAGTGTAAATTTAGCTTAACTGCTTCTTTCTTTCAGCTTATTACGTGCTTATTTGTTAGATATAAAATTTTTTCCTTTTTTAAAGTTGCTTATTTTTAGTTTTTTTTTAAAAAATTGTAAAAAAAATAAGAAATAAAAGTGTTGGGATTAGGGGAGACCCCGAGTGAGCAAGACTCGAACTCGGGACCTCAACCCCATCTACCAACACTTTTATAACAACACCTCTACCGCTGTGCTACAATAGCTCATCCGGTAGAGGTTTGCTTTATTAAATATATAAGCCCTTGATCAAGTGTCTATTTTAAGTTAGCCTTTAAGCCCACAGCCACTTTTAAGCTTATAACAGCTTATTTATAAGCTGTTTTTCCAGTTTTAGATTTTTCATAGGATCTTTATAGTTTAACTTATTTTTCCTAAATTTTTCAGAATTTTTTATAATCGTTTGATATTTTTTATCATTTATTTTCTTTTAAACTGTTTTTTAATTATAATAAATTAAATAAAAACCAAAAAAATATTTTTCTTTTTTAGAAAATTTTATCTTATCAGTCTTCTCTACTAGGAAAAATAGAAAATATTTCGTAGGGTCGTTTTTGCAAAATTTTACTTTTTAAAGAACGGGTTTCACCCGTTTTGTTTCTAAATTGTTGAGCTGGTTTTAGCTCCGTTTTTTAGTCAATCTTTTTATTCTTCATTTTTAGTCACATAGAGTAGATTAGAATAAAAAAAATCTCTTTGTAGGGTTAAATTTTTAATTTTAGTTTTGACCCTTGTCGGGCTCGTGCTCTCGTTTTTTTAGTTCATTTCATAATTTTTTAGGTTGTTTCTTATCGGTGTTTTGGCATCTTAGTAATAATATTAGCTTGTCCGAACCCGTAATCATTAATATCATCAAATTCAACTTTTCGACTTGACCGATTTCTAAAGTCCAGTCTCGTTGGGGATAAACGACCCGGGAATATCTATACTACTTTCGGTTTCATTGATTTTCTTGATAATTATCCTTATTATATATTTATAAGTATTATGTATTTATTTATATAAAAGGGATTGATTAAAGAGGTAATCAATTGCATAGCAAACAGAAAGAAACAGTTATCGAGACTATAAGCAATCTAACACCATAAAATAAGCAACGAGACCCCCACGAGCCAAGAAATAAGCACGACGTTGCAACCTTAAAAATAAAATAAGCTAAACCGATTATTAAGCTACTAAACAAACAAACATCAATACGAAATAAGTATTAATAAGCAACTAAATCAGATTCTAGAACTTTAGATTGGCTAAAAACATCTAAACTACTTTTATCATAACACGAATAAGAATATAAGCTAATGAAAACTAGATCTAAACAATATAAGCTCAAATGGATTCGAATAAGCTATTTAGAAGCTTATTATATCAGATAATATGAGCTTTTAAAAATACTAGATAAGCTAAAACGCGAAAATAAGCTAGATCCGAGCTTATTCTAGCTTATTTCAAACGAAAAGACTTAAAAACCTATAAGATGAAATCGAATAAGCTTATAAGAGCTTATAGGATTAGATTTACAAGCTTTTAAGAAGTTTTGGAAGAATAAGCTGAGAAAATAAGCTGATGAGAGTAGCTTATTTGATAAGCACATATGCGAAGTAAGAAAACAAACAAATAAGCATCAATAATAAGCAAACCATGATTTTCATTAAGCTCAAAACATACTTGATACAAAATCTCAATAAGCTAATGATTTAAACGAGCTACAATAAGCCAGAAATTTGAAATAAGCTAAACTTAAAACATTAATAAGCTAAAAACTAAAAAAGAAACTTATTAAACTAAAATCCTAATGTCTTGAAAGTTGTGGGGGAGCGTCCTATTTATAGCCAAACGTGGGGGATTGATTTTGCCAATTTACTCAAAGATCACCGCCTCATGAGTAGCCAATCATTGCTCTTGGATCAAGCTACCTCGGATCGCCAGGCTATCAGGTGTTCGATCCAACAATAAGAGAAGAGCACGTGGCATTTGTCATGCATTAATAAAACACATACACCCAATTCATACCATATACTCCTTGTTCTTTCACAAAACTGAATTTTAACAAACTTGGCCACGTGGCATCTTTCTATTCGCCTATTTCTTGAGTGGAGCCTCACGTGACTTTTGGAGATTTAATTTCCAACCATGTGCCTTGCCATCATGCTGACGTCACTCCAAATTATATAACAGATTTGATTTTGGCTTCTCATTTAAGCTTGGGCCTTTGTTCGGCTTATGCTATCTTGGGCTGGCCCGACCCATAAAATGGGTTACGGGCTGGCCCAATAAGATCCGAGGGCATCGTTGGACTTGTTTTCTCACGCTCTTTCCAATGGCATGCTCGGGAAATTTTTACGACTTCATCTTGATTTTGAACAATAAGCATTCTTGATCGAAACGAACCCGAATATACCCGTTTTTGCTTTGTTTTTAATTCGTTTTACCTGCAAGACATAAAAATACCAAACAAACATATTTACAATATAATTAAGCATATTTTAGCATTTTTAGTCCGATTAATAGTGTTTTTCGGGGTATAAATGATGTGTGTTTTAGCACACATCATTCAATTACACCACTCTCTTAAAAGTAAAAAACAAAACCATCTTCACTCTTTCTAGAAATATGATTTCACACACTCAACTACGAGTCCGAAACAACTCAACTACGAGTCCAAAGACGGAGGCTTTATATAGATAACACTGGATTCGAAATTTGGCTTTACTCTTATTATTATTGCAACATTATTATCCTTGGTCCTTTAAACAACTGCTAGATCGGTATGCGAGCCGACCATGGTCCAGGAGTCTTATTTCGAACAGGAGGCCCTCGACCTTTTTGAAAACTGAACATCATCAAAACACCTAAACACAACCGATTGAAACCACCAAATAACCAAACCAGTTAGATTCGCATATTCAGATGATGGTTGTGTTAGATATTTTGGTTTGTGGTGGTGGTGTTGATGGCCGTGAGTTTAAATATAAGTGGATATGAAATACTTTGCATTGTTATTGCCTAAAGTTATTTAATTTTAATTATTATTTATTTGTACAGTTATTGTTAGAAAAATGTTTAACCGGATAACATTTGCTCACCGCAAAATATAGTCACAGGGTACCCGCCGCCGCATTGCGCGGGTACCCTGCTAGTTCAAGTAATTTGTAATCCATACAAGCTCTTACAAGATGATGAATGAAATAAGCAACAAAAGACGATCAACCGAAACATTTTTAAAAACTAATAAGGCTAATATTAGAGTATCTATTATGATGGTTTACAAACGAATCTAAAAAATAAAGAAGTCTATCGATTTATTTATCATAGTGAAAATATGTTTAATGTTTATGTGAAATGGAAAAAGTCTAATATCTTAGACCTCTTTTAAAATTAATTTTTTGTATTTAATAAGGTTTTATAAAATTTTAAAAAGTTTATGCATAGTGAAAAAGATTATACTACGAAAAACAATTATGAACTTATGATTTAAATTGACTAGTCATTATTATAAATTTTTATAAAAGTTAATCATAATAAATGACTTTAATTAAATAACTAAATCTCAAGTTGTAAATAAAAATAAACAAAAACCTTTCCGATGGCGATTTCCGACGAACATAAATCACCCTAAAACCTTTCCGATCTACTACTTTCCATTGTCATAATCTTGCTAAGGCCCTATTATTCGAGTAACGTCACGTTTGTGATTGATCTCATAATGAAGTTCCTTACAAGACGATTGCTTTGGAACCATAGGGATTGGTTTGTCTGTTCTTAGGTGTTTTTCCTTTTGTTTTTTGTCGCCTTTTTAACGCTTTTTTATTAAAAAAACCTAATTTCAGTGCCCTAATTTTCAAATTTTCCAAACTCTAATTTTCTTAAACCCTATTTTCGTTAACTCTTTTTACATATCTTGTGTCTCTTATGGGCTCACAACGATCAAAGGAGGATGCGGTTCAGAAGATTTCTACATCTGTGTTTGTCACAAATTTCCCAGATCATTTTAACGCCAAGGATTTGCGGAATGCTTGTAAGCAGTACGGGTATGTGGTAGATGCCTTTATCCCTAACAGAAGATCGAAAGCAGGTAAAAGGTTTGATTTTGTACATTTCATCAAGGTCTTTGATGTGGAGCGTTTAGTGAATAATCTGTGTACAGTGTGGATTGGTCGTCACAAAATTCATGCTAACGTTGCTAGGTTTCAGAGAGCATCTTTGAATAATAGTAGTAATCAATTCAGATATAACGGGGAAAACGGGAACAATATAAATGATGTTAGTAAAGATAAAGGGATAAAAGGTTATGCTAATTCTTATGCTCATGTCGTTAAAGGACCTCAGCTAGTGAATGTGGAGGTAGAGAGTAATCATGCTTTGGTACTTGATGAGTCTTGTTTGAATCAGCAGGACTACACTTGTTGTTTGATGGGTAAGGTAAAGGATTTTGTTTCTTTATCTAACCTGAAGGTGGTTTTGGTCTAAAACAAATGATGGAGAGGCTTTTGTTGGACAAAATGAAGTGTGGTCAGAAGATCCATTCAACATCTATGACTTACTTAACAAGAAAAAAGAAGACAACAAAAATGGTTCTAGTGCATTTTCTCAATCTTCAACAAGCATCAAATGAATTCACCATTGATGGGAGGGTCACATGGGTGGAGCTTGAGGGTGTCCCATTAAGGATGTGGTCTGAGAACACTTTTAAACGCATTGCTTCAAAATGGGGTGTTTTACTACATGTTGATGATCAAGAGGAAAGGTGTTTTCATATAAAAAGAGTGTTTATTAACACGACTGGTACTTACAACATTTTCGAGTCGTTTAAACTCATTTACCAAGGTAAGACGTATTGGGTGCGAGCTAAAGAAGTTCCTGGCTGGTTCCTGACTTCGTTGAACAAAACGATGAGGAAAATGATTCTGATGATGGAATTTTTGAAGGTGAACCAAATGGAGAAATTTTGAAAAATTGTGAAGAGTCAGAAGGGGATAGTGAGATCGATGTGGTTCCTGATACTATGTTTGAGGAGGAATCACATAAAACAAATGGTGGAGAGGCTTCTGTTGGACGAAATAAAATGCGGTCAGAAGATCCATTCAACATATATGACTTACCTTAAACAGAAAAAGATGACAACAAAATGGTTCTAGTGCAAGTCTGTTAGTTTGAGTATCCTCATGGTTTACACCAAGAGAGATGTAGAAGCTGGTGTAGAGCAGTCTAATCATTGAATGGATCGGTAAGATGAGCGGTGAGGGGTATTCGGAAGTACTTATGAGGAAGATGAAGCTTTCTGAGCAAATGAAATTGACTCGAAAGGAGAAAATCAAAAGATGATGTTATGGATCAAGTGTTACGGGTCACTTTACTTTAAAAAGTCTAGAACTCCACGATCAGGTGGCTCTATATTACTATTGATGGATGAATTGGTTAAGGTGGGAAAAACTATGGGATATAATATGGAGGGGTGCATGAAAAATATAGAAGAGATTATTGAGTCGCAAGGAGTAAACGAAGTTCATCGATGAATTTTTTGTCTTTAAATATCCAAGGCCTTACCCAAAAGACTAAAAAAGATTGGGTAAAGGAGTTATGTGTGTCTAATAAGGTAAATTTTCTATCTTTACAAGAAACAAAAATGGAGACTATCGAGTTTTTTAACATTAAGAGGTGTTGGGGAAATTTCGCTTTTGATTATGTTCATAGTGCTTCGGCTGGCAACTCGGGTGGGATTATTTGTGTGTGGGATTCTAATTTATTCAAAAAACTTAATGCAAATGTTTCGGATTATTTTGTTATGATTAGAGGTCATTGGGTGCCTAATGGTAAAATGTTTCTTATTATTTCGGTGTACGCTCCTCAAGAATTAACCAAAAAAAGATGTTGTGGGATTACTTGTCTCATGTGATAGCTAACTGAGAGGTGAGGTGATAATTATGGGGGATTTTAATGAAGTTCGCAATAAAACTAAAAGATTTGGTTCGGTGTTTAATGTGCAAGGTGCGAATGCTTTTAATTTGTTCATTTCACGTGCGGGTTTGGAGGAGGTTCCCCTAGGAGGCTGTTCTTTCACGTGGTGTCATAAATCAGCTACAAAGATGAGCAAGCTTGACCGTTTTCTTATTTCTGAAAGCTTAATGAGTTCGTGCCCTAATATTTCAGCGATCACTTTGGATCGATATTTATCTGATCATCGTCCAATTTTATTGCGTGAATCAAAGTATAACTATGGGCCTATTCCTTTTTTATTTTTTCATTATTGGTTTGAAGTGGATTGTTTTGAGAAGCTTGTCGAAGAAATTTGGACCGAAGCCCCTATGGACGTGTCTAATGCTATGTTAAACCTGATGAAAAAGTTAAAGTACCTCAAAAAGAAGATACGTGCATGGAATAATGATATGAGGAAAAGCTCTAAAAACAGTAAACTAACGTTTAAAGCGGAGTTATCTGAATTGGATGCGGTTATAGACAAAGGAGAAGGTAATGTTGATGTTATTAATAAAAGAATGAATGTTGTTAAATCGATGCAAGAGTTGGAAAAATTGCAATCGATGAAGTCGGCTCAAAAAGCTAAGATTAAATAGGCAATTGAAGGTGATGAGAACTCTAATACTATCATGGGATCCTAAACAAAAAGAGAAATCAGCTTTCTATTCGAGGCGTTTTGGTAGATGGAATTTGGATTGATACTCCTGCTTTGGTGAAAAACGAGTTTCTATCCCACTTTAAAAATCAGTTTGAGAAACCTCAGGAGGCTCGTCTCAATCTTAATATGGATTTTCCTTGCAACCTGACTTTGATTCAACAATTTGACTTAGAAACTGAAGTGACTAAAGAAGGGATTAAAAAGGGCGATTTGGGATTGCAGGGTAGATAAATCCCCGGGTTCGAACGGGTTTACATTCGGTTTTTATCGTCATTTTTGGAAGCTAATTGAAAATGATGTGGTGGATGATGTGAAGTATTTCTTTCAACATGGGTCCATTCCTAAAGGTTGTAATTCCTCTTTTATTGCTTTGATTCCGAAGACTCCTGATGCTAAAATGGTTAAAGATTTTAAACCTATTAGCTTAATAGGGAGCTTATACAAAATCATTGCTAAGATTTTGGCTAATCGTCGTGTGGTTGTTTTGAGGGATATTGTAAACGAGGTTCAATCGACTTTTGTTACGGATAGACAAATCCTTGATGGCTCGTTTATATTAAATGAACTTTTTCAATGGTGTAAGTCGAAAAAGAAACATTCTTTGATCTTTAAGGTAGACTTTGAGAAGGCATATTACTCGGTTCGTTGGGATTATTTGGATGACATTTTAAAAAAGTTCGGTTTTGGAGATAGGTGGTGTGGTTGGATTCAAGGTTGCCTTCGATCATCATGGGGTTCAGTAATGGTGAATGGGAGTCCCACGGAGGAATTTAAATTTTTTAAGGGTCTCAAATAGGGTGATCCATTATCTCCTTTCTTATGTTTAAAGGTATTACGTTAGGTCCCTCGATGCAAATATCCCATATGTTTTATGCTGATGATGCTATCTTTGTGGGACAATGGAGCGATTCAAATATAGATATTATTGTTCATGTGTTGAATTGCTTTTATCGTGCATCGGGTCTTCGTATTAATATGAGTAAGAGTAAACTTATAGGGATTTCTGTGGAAGAGGAAAAAGTTGATCAAGCAGCTTCAAAGATTGGTTGTGTCACTCTCATGGCTCCTTTTTCTTATTTAGGTTCGAAAGTGGGTGGGCTTATGTCTCGTATTCAATCTTGGAATGAGATTGTTGATTTTATATTTGTGCGCCTTTCAAAATGGAAGATGAAGACTCTATTGATAGGTGGAAGACTAACGCTTCTTAAGTTGGTTTTAGGGTCGATGCCGATATACCATATGTCAATATTTAAAGTCCCTATGAAGGTATTACAACGCATGGAATCTATTTGGTGTCATTTTTTTAGTGGAGCTGATTTATATGGTAAAAAGTCGATATGGGTGAAATGCAATAATGTGTTGGTTTCGAAAGAGAAAGGTGGTCTTGGTGTTTCAAGCTTATATGCGTTGAATAAAGCCCTCATGTTTAAATGGATATGGCGGTTCATTACTTAAAGTTCATTTTTATGGGCAAGGTTTATCAAAGCGATTTATGGTGATGATGGGAAAATCGGTAAGAATTCTAAAAGTGCTTATCCGTATATATGGCTCGACATTGTTCATGAGATTGAGCTGTTCAAGAAGCAAGGTATCGATGTTTATAGTTATATTCATAAAAAGTTAGAAAATGGTGCGCATACAGCTTTTTGGGAGGACAAATGATACGATACAGTTTTTGGGAGGACGTTTTTAGCGAGACTAGGTACGTTTAAACATAGGTATCAAGATTATAAGGCGTTGGAATCTTGTAAGAGTATTGATGTTGCTGCCAAAATAGTGCATACTAGCATGGATTATTCTTTTCGGCGTATTCCTAGGGGTGGTGTGGAACAAACTCAATTTGCAGATTTGCTGATAAAGGTTGAGGGTGTTTCTCTTGTTAATATGAATGACAGGTGGGTTTGGTCTTTGGAGGGTTCGGGTGATTTTTCCGTCGCCTCAGTTAGGAAGTTGATTGATGATAAAAGGTTACCGGAGGTGTCTTCTAAGACTCGTTGGATTAAATCAGTTCTTATCAAGGTAAACGTTCATGCATGGAAAGTGAGGTTAGATTGTTTACCTACTAGAATCAATTTTTCTCGTAGAGGTATGGATATTAAGTATATTCTTTGTCCGATATGTGATAATGCGATGGAATCGTCGAGACATATATTCTTTAATTGCCATGTTGTTAGAGAGATTTTACAGAAGATTACTTGTTGGTGGGATGTTAGTTACACGAAAGTGTCTTCGTATGAAGAATGGTTAGCTTGGATTCTAAATCTTAGGCTCTCTATTAAGCATAATAGACTGCTCGAAGGAGTGTGTTATAGCATGTGGTGGCATATTTGGTAGTTTTGTAATAAGTGCATTTTTGGTTCGTTGATTCCTTCTAAGGCGTTGATTTTTGAAGATGTCGTATCGCGTTCTTTTTATTAGAGTCGTTATAGATGTAATGTTTCTTTTAGTTGGATTGATTGGATTAAAAATCCTCATCTTGTTTCTTTGTAAATTTCTAGCTCCTTGCTAGTTGTCTTAATAAAATCCGCCATTCAAAATTTTTTTAGTAGAAAACAATAATAATCAGGCTTAAAGTTTGACTGTTTGAGTCACATGATATTGTAACTTAGGGCACTTTCAATTAGGGTGGTAATCGAGCCATGTTTGGGTTGACACATTCAAGTTTGTAGGTTGACATATATCCGCCCACGACTCATTTCACTACAAGAAAAAGGGGTATTTGGGAGGGTGGAAAACCGTGTCAAATACTCAAAAAGCCGTGCCAAATGCTATTTGGCACGCTTTTGGATTCGTCCTAAATATGAGGGTGCCAAATACATTTGGGTCAGGTTGAAACCGTGCTAAATAGTATTTGGCACGGTTATTGGGACGGTTTAACTTTGGGGTGCCATGAGCTAGGTATTTGGCACGGCTAAAGATTTTCCGTTTCAAAATAGGCATTCGTCACACTTTTATATCCCGTGCCAAATGTGTATTTGGTACTAACTCATTTCCCGTGTCGAATGGTATTTGGTACAGTTTTTATTTACCGTGCCAAAATTAACTACTACGGTTTTATCTACCGTGATAAACGTATTTGGCACGGTTTCAATTTTCTGTGTCAAACTTATTTGGCACATTTTTATTTACCTTGCCAAAAAAAATTTTGGCACGTTTTTGCGTTCGTCATAAAAAATTTGGCTCATTTTTGCATCCGTTAATTAATTATTAGGCACAGTTCGCGTAATCATTGCTAACGTGTATTAGCACCATTTTTCGTTACAAATATGTTTTAGTACACCACCGTATCAACCAATCTCAAATTTTCGCTAATATTGTCGATCAAAGCCAAAAATAAAATGAACGAAACTTCCACTTTTTATTATCATCTATAAAATCAAGTCACATTAAAGCACTTGAAGTTTCAAATAATAAAATAACAATACCGTACACATCCTTGTCAAACCATGGTCCCTTTAAAAATAAAAAAGTACAACTAAGAACACAATATAAATCATTAAGATGATTTAATACTAACAAAAGAAAATAAAGCTCGGTGGATCGCATCTTCAGCATAAACCCTGCATAATACATTATTCATAATCAGTTTCTATGCGCAAATCCTTGAAACAATTACTACAATCCAAATGACCCGTGCATCTTTCTAAGCACTTCTATACCCAAATCACATATGTCAATGTTTAAAGTTCCTGCAGGTGTCATTCAAATTCTGGAATCTCTTCGAAGTAAATTCTTCAATGGTCATGAGAGTTCGGGTAAAAAAGCTTCGTATGGTTCAGAATGAATAAGCTCTTGCTACCTAAAGATCACGGTGGTCCTAGGTATATTTAGCTTTATGCTCTTAATAGAAGGATTGATATTTAAATGGGAAAAAAAAAAAAAAAAATAGAGAATTTTTAGGCCCATGAGCCAACAGCTTTGGTCTCGTGTTTAATCATGGTATACACGGAGACCAATTGAAAGATTGATGAGATTTCGGGTAAATGAGCTAATTCATGTTTTGATAAATATATTAAAGAGTTAGAATAAGGCTGAGGAAAAGGGTATTAAACCTAGCTTTTTTTCATTAAAGAAGAAACTAGGTATGCCTATCGTACTTTATTCCGGGATGACGGTGGTGTGATGGGGGCAAGCTTTAAGATAGATTCCCTATAGCGAATGCTCTCGAAAACATCAAACAAATTACAGTAGGTCAAAAACCTTCGCATCCTAGTCATTACCATTCGTTTCGTTAACATCCGATAGGAGGGCTGGGAACTGCACTCAAGTTGAAAGAGTTAGAGAAAGTGATAACCCCTGTGGTGCTTACTTCAGATCCTGATTCATGGTCTTGGACATTGAACAATTCTGGTGGTTATACCGTGGCTTCGTCAAGAAACATGATAGATTCGCGATTACTTCCGAAAGGTGATCTAAAGACTAGGTGGATTCGATATGTTCCCAACAAAGTGAACACCTTCGCTTGGAAGGTAATGACGAACTCCTTACCTACTAGATTTAAAGGATTTCCCGACGTTGTATAGATATTGAGCTCACAATCTTTGTGAATTGTTGAAGACTGGTTGAAACCAATGATCATTTGTTCTTCGCTTGTAACACGGCAAAGAAGATTTCCCTAAATTAATAAATCGGTGTGGGACGTGCCTTTTAACGGATATTAACTCTTACGGATAATGGAGGTCTTGGATGCGATAATGTAAACTGCCGAAAAGAAAAAAGCATGTTCCAAGGTATTTATTTTTGTGATGTGGTGCTTCTTTGGAATTTCGTATAAGAAAAGATGTTTCGAGGCCAAGCCCAAATCTAAGAGAAGAAACGTTTTTAAAATGAGATTATTTGTAGTATCTTATTACTGGTGTCGGTATATATGCCATACTTTGTTTAGCTGGACATTGGTATAAATCCCGTTCTCTTTTTCTTTGTAATTTCTAGCTCCTTGCTAGTTTTTTTTTTAATAAAAGTCGCCGTTCAAAAAAAAAAATCACATATGTATAGTTGTACATCAATGAACCAAGAAAACTTACCACTTATGTTTGTTGCCTTTTTCTTATGTACGTATTAGGTTGCTATTAGAATTTGCATAAAACTAGAAAAAAATGTTAGAAGGATTAAAATCATCAATGTGCTTACATTTGCTGTATTTTTTGTAAGTTTCCTAGTTCAGATGGCAATAACCATTGAAATTATTTGTGCCAAAGGACCTGCAACATAAAAGTTAGTTTTATTAAAAACTGAATCAAAACTAACAAAGTGAAGAAAAATGCATACAATGATCTAAGGTCAGTAAGGTGTCCAAGCTGCAGTGGAATTTCGCCTGATAATGCATTGATGCCAAAAGTCCTATTAACAAAATTCGAATTAACCGTCATAAATATAAGATGTATTCTTAAGCATGTATAGTTTGATATGATCAATGAGTTTAAATATTTAAAAAGTGAGGGCTTACAACCACTGTATTCGAGTTAAATTGCCAATAGATGGTGACAAAGGACCTGTCAAGTAGTTTCAGGCTACATTACTGTAGCAAATACTTGATTAGTAAGAGGAATAATAGCATAGATATGCATAAGAATTAAGATGTGTGTGCGCTAATGTTTTGAGAACCGGGTCTATAATCGACCCGGTCGAGTCACCGGTTTGACCACCGGGTCAACCCGGTCTTAAAATAAAATAAAATAAAAATTTGCAATGATACAAATATATATATATATATATATATATATATATATATATATATATATATATATATATATATATATATATATGCCCTATATTGAGCCTAAAAACCAATTACTAAAAAATATAACATGTAAAAATAAAATTACGTCACAAATATATATAATTAACATACTTTATTTGTAAAAAATGAAAAAAAACCAAAACCCGACCGGGTCTCGAGAACCGGGTTAACCCGGGTCATGTCAAACCCGGCGGGTCTAACCAGGTTTCAAAAATATAAAATCTGGTTTAATTCGTGTTTTTGACCCGAACCGGTTCAACGGTTGAACCGGTCGGGTCAAACCGGGTTTCAAAACATTGGTGTGCGCGCGTGCCCAAACAAACAAAAACACACATGTATATATGTGCATATAGAGCTTAAGAAGCATACATACAGATTGGTAAGGTAAATCAAAGTCCAGAGTCCTTCTGGGATCGGGCCTACAGTGTCCAGTGCATACACTTTTCTGATGATTTTAGTGAAACAATGAATGTCAAAGAGTTACATAGAATAGACCGAAGTAAAAGTTGTGCCTGAAACATCAGGTTCCTAAACCTCATTAACAGAAAATTAGATTGAGTAAAAGTAATTGTTATTCCGCAAAATAACAATGTACTATCAATTAAGAAACATACTTAAGAAAATACTTAATGTCACAACCACATTTACGCTTTTTTACTAATCATATTAAAGTGCTTACTGTTTTATAAAATGTTGCTAGCTATGATTGGTAACAAATTGAGAGTAACTATTTTGTGTAACTTTGAAAATGATAATGCCGTTAGACATCAAAGGACTAAGGTTGGTGGTCGGTTTTCTCTTATAATCAGTAATGTTAGTGCCTGCTAATTGTAAATTTTTTGGAATACAATAAATCAAAGCCAACAATGTTCTACAAAGTATCAAAATTAGTGTTATGAACTATTGTTCTTTGAACTCTTCTACATCAATGAAACGACGTGTATTTTCAAAGCCTTGAAGAATCAACTTTAGATAAAACCATGGCTTCGGAACTCTTCTGACATAGCACATTTGAAAGGTTTACACATGGAAACAATTTCAATTAGTTTTATTATTTGTATGATAAATTTCATATGCTTGACTGTGCTGCTTAAAATAACCATCATTTTGTTAACAATTTTTTACATTAGTTCTTCATTCAACCTTTAATCAAATAAGTCTAGTTTTTAATAAGCAAAGAAAAATAGAAATAACTAAAATTATATATAAATTCGAAATCAATACATATAAAAGTACCTGCTGTTTTTTGAGAAGAAGGGTGTTACAGATGTGTGTGTTCTCCATAACAATGACGAGATGAGATGGTGAGGTGGAGTGACATCAGCTGCAAAGATGGGGATTAAGGTTCTTAGGTAGATAGTGATGGAGGTGGTTTGGTGGCTGGAGAGTTATGGAGAAAGGGGTTAGGGGTTTTTTTAGATAAAAATTTTGGTTTGGTATGAGGAAGTGAAAATGAAATTTTTAGATGAAAATTGAAATTTTCAAAGCCCGTCATATACAGATGATAGACGAGTTTTTAACTAAACCATCGTATTTTTAGAAAATATTTACCAGATAGTAAAAAGTTTAGAATTATTAACCAATCCATTTTCTACATTGCCTATTCGTAAGTTGTAAGCATCTGATTTCTTTGTTTACCACTTCAATCCATTTGTATAATTTTGAAAAAATTAAGTCATCAATTTAACCCATATATATATATATATATATATATAGAGTTAGGATCAAATGAGAAGTTTTCTTAAAATAAGAAGGATAAGAAGTAACTATAACCGCATATTCGAGATGCACCGACTTAAATTAGATGCATCTCTATAATCTTAGATGCATTATAATGCATCATAATGTGTTTTCTAGCTTTTATTTAGATGCATATACGTATATTAGATGCATTTCATTATTTCTCTTATTTTTTGTTTCTCTACATGCCTCGAAATAATGAAAATCAATTTGCACCATCTACACATCAAATTAACTTTCGAAACTCTAAATGGTGCATCTAAATGAATAAAAATGCATCTAATGCAAGTCGTTGCATCTCAAATGTGTGGTTTAAGTCACTTCTCACCACTTTTTATTTTAATTTACTTCTCACTGGATCCTTACTCTATATATATATATATATATATATATATTCGGTCTCTCTCTGTTTTTTTTCTTTTTGAAATTTGTCATGACGAATATAAAGTGATTTTGAAATTTATGTGTTATCGGTGTTGAGATTTGACATTTTCTTTTACGACCAATGGCTAACGATGACTTTGATGGGCGGTTTTGCTAGAATAGGCAATAATGAGATCAGTGTTTTAGTATATGATGCAAAGAAAAGTGGTCGAATATATTAAGCCTAAAATTTTAAATACATGTCCTAACCAAAACGTTTTGCAATTCCACCAAGTAAATTCACAAGATCAATACTACTATCCTCGGTAGGCTGCATGCGCTCATTAAAAATAATATTGATTTTCTCTTTTCCTTGACGAACAAGGGCTATTAGATATTAGAGTAAATTAATGAAATCTATTATAATTTTTTATTTGAGGTACAAAATAACATAAGCAAAATATAGTTGACATGTACGAGAAAAAGTGTAAACCGGGTTAGTTTTCTAAAGATGTTTCAAATACATAAGAATTAAAAGTTGTTTATAAAAATCCCCCCATATACATTCGTATTTTCCACAACATATAAAAACCATTCCAAATACACAAGTATTTGGTACTAGCATTTGAATGTTCCGAATACATATAAGTATTTGCCACCAGTGGTACCAACCGTTCCAGATACATAGGTATATGGCACAAACAATAGATAGCATTCCAAATACATATGCAAATTTGGCACCGGTGGTACCAACCGTCCTAAATACATACGTAGTTGGCACGGTTAACTCAAACTGTCCCAAATACACATGTATTTGGAACCATTATTGTGTATTTGGAACCATTATTAGAAAATGTTCCAAATGCATACGTATCTGGAACAATTTTTTAATAGTCGTCCCAAATACCTACTTTTTTGGCACGGTTAGCAAACAAGTGCCAAATATGTGTATTTGGCACCATTTTTTAACCGTTCCAAAAAGTTTCGTCCCAAAAACCACCTTTTCTTGTAGTGTATGTAGTGATTCCAGATTAATTTGATGGAAGATTATTTTTTTTTCAACGTGACATATATGTATAAACTATCAGTGAATGTGAAAATCTACGACACAAGTAGCATATAAAAAATATCTTACATTGAAGAATACAAAAATGTTAGGGGTTAAATCTACTATACGTGAAAAAAAGAGTTCACTTTAATATCTCATTTCCCTTTATGATTTATGATGTTCTTAGATTTTTTTTTCAAGTGTTTTTATGTGTATATTGTTGTGCTCTCTATGGAAACACAGATTTACACACACTAAAATTAGTTTGGTAGGTAGAGTTGCTGAGAATAGAGCAAATTGTGTCAAGCCCGGCCGAACAAATCCATTGCAGAAACCAATTTGTCCTTTTGATTGTTTGGTTGTACATCATGCATAAAATTTTAGACTATATATGTTTGAACTTAATTGTAAATCTTATAGGTAAATTAGAATATAATGAAATTTTAGACTTTGAGTTTAACTATGTAAAAAACGTATGGCATTATTTGCCTAAGTTGTTTTTCCTTTCTAACTTTGGATTAATTATTTTTCGATCAGGTTGCTTAATTTTATCACAGTAGCAAAACTGAGTGATCTCTGATTAAAAAAATGGACTTTATGATATTCTTTTTTTTGGTAAAGGGTTTCTTCGTTAAATTATATTACACCAAAAAAAGGTTTAAATACAAAAGGTGTAGGTGAAGTTCTACAACCCTGACTTTATGATATTCGTCAAGCTATGTATGGTTAGTTTGCAAACCTTTTAAGGATGAAGCAAATCATATAGCTCAAAACGTAATACTAATCTAGTGACAAGAAACCCATGTACACTATGGGATATTACTGGCCTACAATTTCTTTCTTTTACATACGTGGGATAAAATGTTTGATAAAAGAATTTTGAGTTTGAATAGAATTTTAAATTGAAAAAGAAAGCGTCGTTGGTAGTTGATGTAATAACGTAGGGCGAGTTGTCGGTGGGGTATCTATTACACATAGTCTAAGTATATAAGTCACAATGTGAAAACCATTAGCAAAGGTCATCTTATAAATTAGTGGAAAGTGTCTTGCTATGTATTTTAATCATGCCTCCATTAGTTTTGTTCTTTTTAAACGTTATGTTTCTTCATCTCTATAGAGCTAATAAGTGTTTCTTCATCTCTATAGAGCTAATAAGTGATCACATTAACACAAATCATATAGTACACATATACAAAAACATTAACGCCGTATCTTATATATTTATATTTATATTTATATATTATTATTATTATTATTATTATTTTTTATATATAATAAGTGGATATATGAATGATGACTCGTTTACATTAATGCCACATCACCACTAAACAAAGCCACCTCACTCACATTTTAATCCACCTCATCCACAATTCATTCCACTTCACCATTTTTTAATCCATGTCAACATATATTATTCTAAGTGTCAATTGTGTAATCCCACGTGTCAATGACCTAATCCATGTATGCACTATTGATGCCATGTAGGCAGAATAAATCTTGATTAAAAATGCAGTGGCTAAGATTCGAACTCTGGTTAGTATGTAGAAGAGAATAACGCCTCAACCACTAAAGCAATCAAACTTTTGTGACAAATTTGGCAAAACACAACTAATACATAAATGTAAACCAGATATACCGCTATAATTTTAGAAAAACCATAACTGAAACGCGTATCATCTCCAAAATAAATGTCAGGGCCATTAAATTTGGAGAATAGTTGAAATTCAAATCACATAATCAAACCTAAATTCATGTCAATCTCCCGTAACTATTATTACATAAAGATACGACTATATCACCCATCGAAAATTCTCACCGGCTCCCTGATCATCTTCTAAGGTTAGTTTTTGTTTGTGATAAATTTGTTTGATATGATATTCTTTTTTATATTGGTTATCTTTTAACAGTGGTTGTATGCTCTCATCCATCAACAAGCGTGAAAATTGAAATCACCCGATCTCCCAAATCACCCGATCTCATAAATCACCCGACCTCACTAACAAATTTATTAAATCGTTAACGTCCGTTTCATTATTGCTTTTGATTATATTAGGAATTTTACAATTGATTTTAGGTGAACAACTTGGACACAAACATGTATATTCGTGTAGAGGTATGATTTTTGCATTTATTTTGTGTAATTTCCGTTTGTGATGTGATGTGATGAGATCCCTTAAGTATTACTGTATTTATATATTTCATGTATAAATGTATCAAGATGTAAGTTTAGTATGATGTCTATCCAGGCGTAAAGAAATGTTTGGCTGATGAAAATGATGAAACTGTTGTGCTACAAGCATTAGAAACAAAGCCCGGATCATTTCTGTATCAGATGATGAATTACTGAGGTAAGGGCTTATATATGTTTCGTATCAGATTGTAATTTATGTATTTTAATATGATGTATTTCTATTGTTTGATTGTTTTCTAAATATCGAGAATAGGTTTCTATGATTAATTTAAATAGTATGTGTTTGCAACAAATATTGTAAATTTTGAAGGATGATTTATAGTGGCATCTTATAGAATAAGTTAATGTAACCAAAATAGTACTCTCTGTACATTATTAGCTGGAAATGACACTAAGGTGGTGTTTGGTTTATAGTGATGTGAATGCAGGTATAGATTTTTACTAAGTAAAGTGTTTGGTTTAGCATAATGGGTAGTACAAAAATGGGTCTAGAAACTATATCTCAAGTTTGCATTAGGTGGAGTAATTTTTGCATTAGGTGGAGTAATTTCTTAGATACAATAACCAACTTTGATTATCTGAGGTGGTAACAATAAGCACGCGGCACGTAATAGAGGAACAATACAGTTGTATGATCGGTTTCACCAATGTTACAGCAAAAACATTGCACTAGGATTAGCACAACATACTAGATTTGAAACTCGCCAACTATAACTAAGAATTTTGTAACTAAAGTTGGTGGCTCTAATTGGTTGAAACTTGTCCATGTAGATTTATGGGATAAACAAGATGTGTGCGGGTGAAATGGCCGATATTGAGTATTACTTATCATATATTTTGTAATCAGTTCAGAGAGATAATGCCCAACACCCCTTTATATATGACAAGTCAAAAGCATTCGATTTGGTGCGTGTAGTTATAATTAGGGGCATATTGTAACATTTCTCAATTTCACGTCATTTTACGACTCCTATTATTTGTCACTATTTATTTTGGTCCGATATGCGTTCACTTTTAATTTAACTTTTAAGTTAAATCGCGTAGACTAGAAATAATCTGTTAATGTAAACGGTCGTTAAATAAATTAAAGTTTACACCGACCAAGTAATAATTAATTATTAAGAAGATAATTAGTTACTTTGCGTATTTTTTTTTTATCGATCACGTAAATGGCTTACGTTTCGCAATAAAATGCATTTAGACACACCATGGAAATACCTAGACTTACCTAGACTCAAACCAATATTAGCTAAATGCCTAACACAAACAATTAATCATTCTTGTGATTTTAGAACATGTGTGCCGAATGTGAGTAAGTATATAGCCTACACAAAATGTCCTATGTGGATTTTACTAGATACTAAGATCAATTAAAATCACATTAGCAAGTACAGGTCATCTTTAGTAATTAAGCATGGTATAATTGTTCCTTATAGCCTAATATCATATGGTTAACACAAATTTCTTTTTCCCTCCCTTTGAATGTCGCGGCTAGGTAACAAAAACCACTCATAACCATTAATCTCAAATTCTTAAACATATCTTGTACATCTTGGATTTCATTAATACATGTACTTAATGTCTTCCTTAATAGTCAATTTAACAAGGATAAAAACCATTGTGCCTGTGGAACTCTTATGCCGCAGTTACCATGCAAAACCCACAATCCCTTAAGAGTTGCTAGCTAAGCCAAATCTTGTACATCTTGAGAGTAATTAAGAATGGTACTAAGATGGTTTAGTAAAAACCATGTGTTAGCAACTAGGAAACTCATAAACCACCTCTCTTAGGGCTCGTTCGGTTTGATTTAGACCAAGAGAGAGTAACTAGCTCAAATTTATCTATAAATACCACTCACTAACCTACATAACACACTTCTTAAACACTCGAACACCCTCAAAGATAGACATTACCATTTTCTCTCTTATTTCCAATCGGCATTCATTTACCCGAACCTTACACGACCCACATTTGTCCTAAGAACACAAGGAAGTCTTTAGGATCGATCATAAGGTTGCTAAGAGGGAAGCACGGGCTAAGGAGGTTGGGTTATAAGCTTTGGAGCTTATAATTATACACGTTTGGGTGTATAAGGGTTGAGTCTACGTTTAAATCCACAACCAAGGAAAGCTAGGACCTTTGTAAGTCATATCTAGCCTCGTGTGTCTTTATCGTTTCATTATACACCTTGTCTAAGTATGTATGTCACGACATTATCCATGTGGGACGTATACGAGTGCATGGACGTGCATGGTTTGATCCATGCATGGTTCGCACACTTAGGATTAACAAACGAAGTCTTGTGTGGTGTTAGCATGATTAAAAGGTGACTAACGAACGAGTTAAAACTTAAGTATTTCATAAGAAACCCACAAATGCAAACGAAAGTGTTTATAAGCTCGTTTTGAATGAGTGCATGTAATAAACAACGAGTTACAAACGTTAAATGATGCTAAACAAGTGTGTCGAGCCCTAGAAATCAAGTGGATAAGCAAGGGGCTAGTTTCGGGTCTTAATGGGCTTGGCAGGCCACTGTTGGAGGCCCAACAGGCCCAACGAGGCCTCGTGTAATAAGCTACGGCTTATTAATAAGCCATACGGGTTTAAATGAGAACTAGAAATGCTTATCAAATCAACATATGCCTTGCATTTCCATTTGAAACCAAACGGAACCCTTAATGGGCTCACTAGCCCATTACCAAGCCCCATATAGACGAATAAGCTCACAATAAGCTTGGACAGCTTATTGGTGATCTTATGAGAACCTCAAATGTGCTTTAAGGGGGCCTTAATATTTACTAATAATGTGACCATAAGGGACATAACCAAAGACCTTAAACCCATGCGGGCTCTAAAGGGCCCCAACGCCAATTATATGAAGCTTATTTTGACTTATTGGTGATAAGCTGAAAACGAAAACAGATTGACGAGCTTAATGAGAAAGGAGAAATAAGCTAAAATACCACAAGAACCATTACAACGTATAACGGGTTAGGGTTATTGGGCTCACGAGTCCAATAAGCTTGAAATAAGCTCCAATAAGCTCCCTGAGCTTATTTAAAGCTTAACAGACCCAAACCAGCTTATTAAGGGCTTTTGTACTCGTTAGAACATTTGGACCTTTAAAACCCATAAACAGTCCTTAAAGGGCCCAATAAGGGGCCAGTTTAAGCCCTAAAACTAAGCTCGATGAGCTTATTTATTAAGACCAAAAACAGTTTTGAAACTTATTTGGACTTAAACAAATGATAATGCCACTTGTGGATTTATTTGGAGTTTTAAATGCAATTTATACAAGTCGAGGGATTTCAAATTGTAAAATTCACAAACTTAAGGGATTAAATTGTCATTTTTGGATATTAAATAAGGTGAGGGACTGTTTTTGAAACATTCTAAAACTTAGGGACTGAAGTGTAACTATAAAAACCTAAATTACATTTTTGTAAACTTAAAGGACTAATATGTAATTACGATAACTAAAGGTTTAAAGTATAAATGTTCTATATTTATAAACATAGGGACTAAATGTACGACTATCTAGAAATTTAAAGGGTATATTTTGAGACAAAAATGAATTAATAAAACCACAACTTAACGAAGTGGTCGAATATTATTATATTCGGACTTTTAAACTAGGTTTAATTAACGATTAATAAATAAAGTATATGTATTAAACATGATTTCACGTTTACCAGAGAACCATCGAAATTGAAAATACATAATCATGTGCACCACCACAAATGTGCATAACTGTATATATAAACTTGAATTGGATTTTTAGTTTATACAATGAGTCGTAGCCTAAATGTGTAGACTAAGACTTGACCGTATTTACTTAGGTATTTGACGGTGTGATTCATTGCTTACTTGGATATTTATTATTATTCAGAGAACTACCTGCTAAGGAGAGTTCATAGCCCCATGTTTTATAGTTATTTAAATGATTTACATCTTTGGGGTGAGAACATGCTTTGTTTTACAAATTGGACGCAAGTGTACATTTTATACTGTGATTTCGTGTTTGCCTAAGTAGCAATAACCCCCTGAGCAATGTTATCATGAACTGTCAATTACTGGATTGTAAGCGCGAATGTTATGAGTAGATCTATTTGGGATTGACATCCCCGTTCGGGTGACTAGCTATGACCGGGAACAAACGTTGTAACATGTCGGATTTGGGATGTTTCAGGTTAGAACATCATTCATGGGCATTCATTGGCAATTTATTACATTCATACTTGTCGAGCTTCAGTGTCATGAGCTTAGGAAAATGAAATTACTTTTTATGATGTTTGCATGTGTTGCTTAATCATACACTTGGAAATCTTGTGGTCCTGCTATTGATTTACACAAACCTATAAATTCACCAACTTTATGTTGACATTTTAAGCATGTTTTTCAGGTCAATAAGGCACGAGGTGCGATGATACATTGGAAGTCAATAATTGAAGAGTCAACACATAAGATTTGGGGTCTTATTACATTTTGGGGACAATTGTTATAAACCGGAATCTTTATTTATATTGTTGAACAATTTGAAGCCATGAGCTTATGTAATAAACAAGTATTTTGTTAATCCAATGTATCTTTTTCAAACGACACATCTAGTGGTCGTTCTCAGATCTTGTGCTATTGAACTATGAAGTAACGCCCTCGGATATTCAACATTTTGCTGCGACCCAGATTTGGGGGTGTTACAGATTGGTATCTAGAGCCAAGGTTATAGAGAACCAGGTCAAAAGTTTTGTCTAGACTATAACCATTTTCAAACAATGTTTTTACAAATGGGATTTGCGAGGGATATACATACATTACTTGTTTGCATCCAGGATATATGCTTACATGACATGCATGGTTTTAGCATTAGTAGTTACTAAGTGCTTACATGATTGATCTATATACGTGTATATAAATTATATTACGTATATTACTATAAGACTCTTATAATTAAAGCTTATAGTCATATCATACCGATCTCTCTTATAAGTAATACTTATATAAGCTATTTTTGCTTTTTGCAGTAGTCATGTCTTCTGCATCATCTGCGGTTACCTACACTTCCGTCTATACCGATTCTGAACCAGGCAGAGCCTTCTGGGGATCCGATGATGAAGAGATATCTGAGGGAGGCATCCCACGGGTCATCGTATTAGGATACGACGGACTCCCGATGTAACCAGTAGCCCCACCATCACCGGATTACATACCAGGCCTAGAGGATCCACAGACACCACCAGTTCCTCAGGACAAGGATGGAGCGTGAGGTCCTTTGTTCGTACATGCACATGTTCCTGACTACGTGCCAGGTGCATATATAAACCTGAGTATATACCTTTAGAGGATGAGCATGAGTTTCTAGCTAAGGAGCAGCCATTACCTCCTGTTGATGCACCTACTGCTGAGTCACCCGGATATGTTACTGAGTCGGATCTCGAGGAGGATCCAGAGGAGTACGAGGACGATGAGACAGAAGATGGTCCGGTTTACTATCCTATGGACAGGGGAGATGATGGAGATGATGATGACGGCGATTCATCTAGGGATGATGCCAATGATGAGGATAAGGATGAGGATGATGAGGACGAGGAGGAGGAGGAGGAGCACTTAGCTCCGGCCGACTCGGCTGTTGTTGTACCTACTGATGAGCCTGTTTCCCCACCTGAGGTGAGGGAAACAGAGCCTGATATACACCAACCCTTCCCACTTGACATTACTATTTTGGGCTAGGATGTTACCGGTTCCGGCTCAGACTTCCATATCCCTTTCACCGAGAGCAAAAGTTTGAGAGACTTCTGGCCAATGACTACTCCATCACCATCACCACATGGTCTTTCAAACCACCACCCTCTCAGGAAAGTGCCTTGCTAGGTGCACGATCCCCACCTGCACATTTATCACCACTACCTGTGGCCATCAAACCCTTACTACCATCATCGGGTGTCCAACCCAAATCCAGAAACTCAGGAAAGTATCCACTCTAGCTCTCATTGACGCGTGACTGCCGCATTACCATCACCATCCACTACAACCACTACTACAATCTCATACGTACACCACCTATTGACCATATAGGGACGTGATTGCCCGAGTCGAGCAGCCACCTCGCAAGAGGGTTTGTGTTTGTCCACACATCACATAAGGCTCACGATATGAGATTGGAGAGGGTTCTACTGCTAGACCTACCAGAGGTCGGGGGATAGATTATGGGTTTGTCAGCACGGTAGATACTGAAGAGAGGCGACAGGGGATTAGGGATGTCGGGTACGGTATTAGGGATACTTGGATAGATCCACCAGAGGCAGGGCCTGAGATGGCACCGGTGACCTTAGGAGAGGTCAATACTAGGGTCACAGAGCTTGCTGAGCTCCATGAGCATGATACACAGGACTTGTATGCTTTACTAGAGGATGCTCAGGATAGTAGGTCTCGTATATCACAGCGAGTCAATATAGACTCGCAGCGGTTGATTCTTATGGGGATAAGGATGACTCTCCAGGAGAAGTATGGATGTTGTGGGGAGGAGGCCTATGCTTCCCGAATCTTGGGCTCAAACATCGATAGGATTGGAGTCCAGGCAACTCATCAGGAGCTTCAGACTCATCTGATCATTTGTATAGCACACGAGACCCATCCTCCAGGCCACACCAGGCGCAGCTACAGCTGTAGTGTACATCTCATTCCAGACACAACATCAGGTACTTGAACACGCTTTTCAGATGCATGTAGGAATGAGTTAGCAACGCTTCGAGAGACTGACCGTAGATGTTAGGCACAGATGGTAGAGACTCTCTGAGTCATTAGAGACATGAGGCGAGAGATGAGCCGACAATGCAACCGAGTTTTGTTATCCACTGCATGAGCGCAAGCAGAGGAGAGCTAGACAGCCAGGGACCAGAGGCAGGATTTCTAGATCACCAGGAATGCTTCTAGGGACGCAGACAGTCAACCCTTCTAGTGATATATGTTATTTTTATCCTTGCTAGGTCATTGTAACAGACATGTAAATATTAGGGGTTTTCCCGGCAACCATAGCCTTAGATCCTTTTGTATTGTATTATGTGTATCAGACAACTAAGTTTCATGAAAATTTTTCAAAAGTTTAAAATGAAATGGATGTGTTATATTGTACTATATACCTCTCTTGTATTGATATCTCATCTATACATTATTATATTCTGTCATATAACCTCATGTTTTATCTTTTGTGATCTAGACAAATTATGGCACCTACGACCAGAAGAGGGACCAAATACCCCTGTTAACAACACCAACCCAAACAACATAACTTTAGAATCCATCCGAAGCAATGATTGCCATCTCTTTTGGCGAAAAAACTCCACAATGGAGATGGAAGCCAACAGTTCGCAACGGAGGATAAACAGAAGCATGTGCAAACTGCGCTCGCCTTGCTATTAACGCTGACTTCAAGAAGTGTCAACCCTTGAACTTCAAGGGAACTGAAGGCGTGGTCGGTTTGACTCAGTAGATTGAGAAGATGGAGTTAGTTTTCAATATCAGTGGTTGTGCTATTGAGAATCAAGTAAAGTTGCCAACCTGCACTCTATTAGGTACTATAGCTTTGACTAGGTGAGATGGTCAGATAAAACCTTAGTCCTAGAGGCATATGCAATGACTTGGGAAGTGCTCAAGAAAAAGATGACGGACAAGTATTGTCCGCAGGGTGAAATTCAAGAAATTAAAATTGGGGAGAGCTGTGAACCTAAAGGCGAGGGGAACGATGTAGCCCTAGGATACAGCTGAACGTTTCCAAGACCTAACCTTTATATGTACCAAGTTTGATATGCCAACAGAAACCGAGCAAGGTTGACAAGTACATCAATGGTCTTCCTAACAACATTTATGGAAACGTCAAGTCTGCCAGACCCAAGGACGTTTGGATGAGACTATGTGAGTTGGGCAGACAGACTTGTTGGATCAGAACACCGCACCTATGCGAAAGGCAATCTGACAACAAAAAGGAAAGGCTGATGATTCATCCAGAAACAACCATGGTCACCAGCAACAACCCTTCCAGAGCAGAATGTTCGACCAGGTCCTACACTATGGGGATAGGCGAAAAGAACCAATGGGGGAATCTCTTCCCAGAATGCAAGCCAAATGCATCTTCACCGCACATAAGTGGCCCCATTGCATCACCAGAGGTGCCACAAGTGTAACAAAGTTATAGGGTCACTATTGTCTTGGCTATTTAAGCCGGAGTAACTGGTTAACACAATGTTATGCTAAACTTGCACTACAAGAAGGGACTAATAGGCAGGCTCGCACCTAAACAATGTCAAATGGTGTTGTTTTGAAATGTGGAGCACCATGGCATTTAAGAGGTATGATTGTCCTAAGTGAAGAAGATTTATAGATGGAGGAAATGGGAATGCACAAGGCTGGGTTTATGCAGTTGGGAATGCCGAAAAGAGAGGAAATGCACCGGGAAACCCTGATGCCAATGTCGTCACGGGTACGTTCCTCTTAAATAACCACTATGCATCTATCTTATTCGACACTGGTGCCGATAGAAGCTTTATATCCACTGCATTTAGTTCCTTGATTAACATCGCCCCAACTCCATTAGAAAATTTTTATGATGTCGAATTAGCTGATGGGAAATTAGTCGGGATAGACACTATTATACGAGGTTGCACCTTAAATTTCTTAGACCATCCGTTCAACATAGATCTAATGCCCGTAGAACTGGGTAGTTTTGATGTCATTATCGGAATGGACTGGTTAAGAAGATGTCACGCCGTGATTGTGTGCGATGAGAAACTTGTTCAAGTTCCCTATGGGAATGAAACTTTGACTTTTTATGGCAACGAAAATAGCAACGGGAGAGAATCTCGGTTGACAGTTATCTCATGTTCAAAAGCTCAAGAGTACATGGCGAAAGGATGCCAGGTCTTTTTGGCGCAAATATCCACCAAGAAAGAGGAGGATAAGTCAGAAGGAAAACAAATAAAGGACGTACCGATCGTCCGAGATTTTCCTGAAGTATTTCCCGAAGACTTGCCAGGACTTCCTCCGGCTCGACCAGTGGAATTCCAAATCGACTTAATTCCAGGAGCCGCACCCGTAGCTCGAGCACCGTATCGATTGGCTCCATCCGAAATGAAGGAATTATCGGAACAATTACAAGAGCTTTCCGACAAAGGATTCATAAGGCCTAGTTCCTCACCTTGGGGAGCCCCGGTCTTATTCGTCAAAAAGAAGGATGGGTCATTCAGAATGTGCATCGACTACCGTGAATTAAATAAACTGACAGTGAAGAATCGTTATCCACTCCCGAGGATCGACGATTTATTTGATCAACTCCAGGGATCCAGTATTTATTCGAAGATAGATCTGAGATCAGGATATCACCAGCTTAGAGTGCGAGAGCAAGACATTCCAAAGACGGCATTTCGAACTCGGTATGGCCATTACGAGTTCCAGGTTATGCCATTCGGACTGACAAACGCACCTGCGGTATTCATGGACCTCATGAACCGAGTGTGCAAGCCCTACTTGGATAAGTTCGTAATTGTCTTTATTGATGACATACTTATTTATTCAAAGGATAAGAAAGAGCACGAAGAACATCTTAAAGCAATTTTGGAATTGCTCAAGAAGGAGAAGTTGTATGCCAAGTTTTCAAAATGTGAATTTTGGATCCCGAAGGTACAATTTCTCGGTCATGTCATTGATAGCAGAGGCATACATGTGGATCCAGCCAAGATAGAATCTATCAAAGATTGGGCATCTCCTAAGACACCAACGGAGATCCGCCAATTTTTAGGTCTTGCTGGTTACTATCGAAGATTCATCGAAGGATTTTCAAAGATTGCTAAGTCAATGACGAAACTTACTCAGAAAGGAATCAAGTTCGACTGGGGTGAAAAGGAAGAGAACGCTTTTCAGTTAATAAAGCAGAAGTTGTGCAGTGCACCAATTCTGGCCTTACCTGAAGGAAGCGAAGACTTTGTGGTCTACTATGATGCGTCACACAAGGGTTTAGGTGCTGTATTGATGCAGAGAGAGAAGGTGATTGCTTATGCTTCTCGACAACTAAAAGTTCACGAGAAGAACTACACCACTCATGATTTGGAACTTGGATCGGTAGTGTTTGCCCTAAAGTTATGGAGACACTATCTATATGGAACCAGATGCACCGTGTTCACCGACCATAAAAGCCTACAACACATTCTCGATCAGAAGGAGCTTAACATGAGGCAACGCCGTTGGCTAGAATTGTTAAGTGATTACGATTGTGACATTCGTTATCATCCAGGGAAGGCAAACGTAGTGGCCGATGCGTTGAGCCGTAAGGAACGGATTGAGCCATTGAGGGTTCGAGCCTTAGTTATGACAATTGGCTTGGATCTTCCCAAACGAATATTAGAAGCTCAGATCGAAGCCCAGAAACCAGAGAATCTCGTGAATGAAGACGTAGGCGGTATAATCAGAAGGGATATACCCAAGGAAAGACTGGAACCACGTGCCGATGGAACCTTATGTTTACACGGCAGGAGTTGGTTACCTTGCTATGGAGACTTAAGATCCGTGATTATGCACGAATCCCACAAGTCAAAATATTCTATCCATCCCGGTTCGGAGAAGATGTATCAAGACATGAAAAAGCTATATTGGTGGCCCAATATGAAGGCAGACATCGCCACGTATGTTAGCAAATGCCTGACGTGTGCAAGGGTCAAGGCCGAACATCAAAGGCCATCAGGACTGCTAGTACAACCAGAGATACCCGAGTGGAAGTGGGATAATATCACGATGGATTTTATCACCAAACTTCCTAGGTCGTCGCAAGGTTTTGACACCATCTGGGTGATTGTGGATCGACTTACAAAATCTGCTCACTTCTTGCCAATAAGGGAGAATGATCCATTAGACAAGTTGGCAAGGTTGTACCTAAACATGATAGTGGCAAGACACGGGATACCTGCCTCAATTATTTGTGATCGTGATAGAAGATTTACTTCAAATTTCTGAGTCATTTCGAAAGCCTTGGGTACAGACATTTATATATCACTGCGTATCATCTAGAAATCGACGGCCAGAGTGAGAGAACCATTCAAACTTTCGAGGACATGCTACGTGCTTGCGTGATCAATTTTGGCAAGGGCTGGGTTAAGCATTTTCCATTGGCCTAGTTCTCATACAACAACAGTTATCACGCTAGCATAAAGGCCGCCCCTTATGAGGCACTATATTGTCGAAAATGACGAACCCCCCCCCCCCCTCACAGTCTGATGGCGAGGTTGGGAAAAGCCCAAACTGACTGGTCTGATTGATCCAATGAAACAACAGAAGAAGATCCTTCCTGATAACAAAGGATGCAAGCGCTTAGGATCGACAAAAGAGCTATGCCCCCCCCCCCCCCCCCCCCCCCCCCCACCCCCCCCCCCCCCTCCACCCCCCACCCCCCCTCCCCCCCCCCCACCCACCCCTCCCCCCCCCCAACCCCCCCCCCCCCTCCCCCCCCCCGCCCCCCCCACCCCCCCCC
>BQNB010000168.1:0-110000 GCA_026074375.1 Tanacetum coccineum | reverse complement strand
AGTTACTGCTAGCAGAATTTTTTTTTTTTTTTTTTTTTTTTATTTTTTTTTTTTGTTAGTACTGGAGCTAGCAAGATATTACTAGCTAGCTATTTGTTAATACTGCTAGTGTATTAATAATACTGTTTTTGACATTCCTGAACTTAAGGGACTGTTTGAAACTCATAAGAACCAAAAATGTAATTTTTGTAAAATAGAGGGACTAAACGTATCAATATGGAAACTCAGGGGTGTAAACGGTAAATATTCTATTTTAAACTATAAGGACTATTTTTGCCAATAATGAAAACCTAAGGGTATTTTATATAATTAAGTGATTTAAATAAACACTTATGGTATCGGACTAGTCGTGATATAATACGGATACTTATATAACTAAAGTCACGCGAATGATAAATAGGTGTATTTATTATTAATACTTAAACACCTTGTAAACTTAAAAGTATATAGTCGTACACCTTCCCAAGAGAAACAAGGAAACGAACCAATAACTGTACACCACCACACAAGTGATAACAGTATATATAAACTAGAAATTGTTATAGTTTATACATTGAGTCATTAGCCTAAATATGTAGACTAAGTGTTATCCCATGTATTTAATCCATTACACAACAATAATGATACCAAGATGCTAGAAAATGAGAAGAAATCTTAGAGAGAGAAAGTAGAGAGAGAAACAAGAAGAAAGTTAGATTAGAGAGATATGGGAAGTTACAAATGAAATGAAATTGTAACCAACACCCTTCACCAAGTGTGGTGAAGGGGTATTTATACCCAGGCCTTGCTAGCTTGGCACTTGGGCTTTCTAAACGGGCCGGGCTTGGTTTAACTTGGGCTTTGAGCCCGAAACACGGACAATATTAGATTACAATCCAAGCCCGTTGAACCCGACTAGCCTATTACAATACAATACCTAGTTTGACTTTCTAAGACCGATAACATTCTTGTTTGACTTAATATAATTAAGGCTAACAATCTCCCCCAATGTTGAGGTCTCTTTCTTCAAACTTCCTGTATCACCGATACATTTGAATGATATGAAGTTTGCGTTTATGCTTTGCCTTGTTATGGTCTTGCTTTGTTTGTAACTGCTTTGTTTCATTCATTAGCTTTGGTGATCTTGATTTTAAGACCTTTAATCTTTTTGACTTTGAAGTTTCTTGAGATCATTACTTCATCATCTCCATGACTTGAATCATATTATTGACTTCCTTGATCAACTTGTGCTCTTGACCAACATGCTCATACTTGTTACATTCTTGTTTGACATATGTGATTATAATCAACTATCTTGACGTTGAATGATTGACTTTGAAAGCTTGAGTATGAGCATGTGGTTTATAAATCTGACTTCGCTGGAATGAGGCTGCAACACCGACCGTCTAAAACCTGAAATAGACAGTTTAGCAATAAAAGGATGAATATAGCTTTGTCATTTATCATGACTTCGGTTGCATTAACCTCCGGTATCCCGTTTTATAGTATAAAATACTATACCTGTTGAATCAGTAATTCAAAGAATCTCCTTTGACCGGGTTTTCCAGCGTCATAGTGCGAATGGATCTTCAACACAGATGTATTAACACCATGCTTGCAAGTTCTCATTACGGAACGTCTCAAAGCAGACAACACGGTAAGAGTGAATCAGATAGTTACTATCTTTCTGATTTAGTCGTCAATTCATTTACTGGACCAAAATTGATATCCAGTTATCACAAGCTTGATTCATATAGAATCTTGCAAGTCACCTACCAAGAGCTTGTTTGATGTTGGCTCAAGCAGGATTTCCATCTTCACTGTGAATACTTAAGTATCACTCCCTTTTCAACCTGTTCCTTTATGAAGTGATATCTGACATCGATGTGCTTGGTACGGGAATGCTGGACTGGATTGCACGAGATGGCTATGGCTGCCTTTGAGTCACAATACATAGGTATTTTATCAAAGTGGAAGCCATAATCTGTGAGCTGAGTTCTCAACCATAGAACTTGTGCGCAGCACGCAGATAAAGACACATACTCGGCTTCTGCTGAAGACATTGAAGTGCAGTCCTGCTTTTTGGATGACCAGCTGACTAACTTATCACCACCTAGAAATTGTATGCCACCAGATGTGCTCTTACGTGAATCGAGACAGCCCGCGTGATCCGAATCTGAAAAAGCAGTTAGTTCGAAACCGGTGTCCTTCGGATACCAGAGACCCATGTTAATGGAGTCTTTAAGGTACCGAAAGATCCGTTTAACCGCAGTGAGATGTTTCTCAGTCGGTTTCGCTTGATAGCGAGCACAATAACATGTTGCATGTACAATATCTGGTCTACTTGCTGTTAGGTACATGAGTGCTCCGACCATACTACGATATTTCGTTTGGTCGACCGGAGTACCACTCAAGTCAGCATCAAGGTGTTTTGTAGCCATTGGTGTACCAATGCTATCACATGAGGTCATACCATGCTTTTTAAGTATCTCTTGAGCATACTTAGCTTGGTTTATAAAGATACCACGAGGGGATTGGTGGATCTAAATTCCTAAAAAGAATTTCAGCTCCCCCATCATAGACATATCAAACTTGCTGTGCATTAGTTTTCCAAATCATTTTGAGAGTTTTAGGTTCGTCGAATCAAAAATTATGTCATCAACGTAAATTTGCACAAGCAGTATGTCTTCCCTATGTTTAGTTATGAACAGAGTTGGATCAATAGAACCTTTTGAGAATCCTTCGGATACCAGGAAGTTGGAGAGTTTATCATACTACGCTCTTGGTGCTTGTTGGAGACCATATAATGCTTTCTTGAGACGGTAAACTTTGTCAGGATGATATGGGTCAACAAATCCATCTGGTTGGTTTACGTACACTTCTTCCTTCAGATGTCCGTAAAGAAATGCTGTTTTAACGTCCATTTGGTACACTGTAAATGATTTGTGTGCAGCATACGCAATGAACAACCGTACAGCTTCCAACCGAGCAACTGGTGCAAATGACTCTTCGAAATCAATTCCTTCCTTTTGAGCATATCCTTTAGCCACAAGACAAGATTTGTTGCGTATGACAGTATTTTCCTCATCACGTTTGTTTTTCCAGAGCCACTTTAAGTTAATGACATTTTTGCAAAGTGGTTTGTCGACTAATTCCCATACATCTAGTCGATCAAACTGATGAAGTTCTTTATGCATTGATTCAATCCATGCAGAATCAGCCATGGCTTCTTTGATGTTCTTTGGTTCGGTTTGACTCACGGTGAGTGCGAACATACACATCTCGCCATCTGTTTCTAGCTGACGTCTTGTTCTAACTGATTGAGAAGGATTTCCAATGACTTGTTCTAATGGATGATCTTTTGTCCAACGTTGTGTAGAAGGATGGTGTTGATAGAAAGTATGCATGTTTGACGAATCAACATGACGAGACGATGTCTCCCCTTGTTCTTGTACCGGTGTACTGAAGATGTTTATAAATTCTATTCATCGTCAAATTTATGCATTTTCTGTATTGGGTTCCTGCTTGGAATTAGTTCTCAGGTGCAGTCGACAGTTGGTACTTGAGTTGGAGTTTAGATGTTTGAATGATGTTCAATGGAGGTGATCTACAACATCGGTTTGTGGAGAATTGTGAGTAGTGTTATGTTGTTGATGTTTCTCGGGATTATTTCAAACACTAAACAGCATGTCAAAACGGAAGACTTGACAAAACATGAGATGTTCATTGAGTAATTCACTGAACATCGGACTATAAAGCAATTCCAGTTCATTTGACGTTGTTACTGTCTCAGCAATGAGGAACATTTTCTTGACTTTGTGGACCGGGACTTAAACTGTCTTGTTCAAGAGTTTGACATTGAGGTTCGAGGCTTGATCTGTTGTAATCAAACGTCATTTGACATTGAGGTTCGAGGCTTGATCTGTTGTAATCAAACGTCATTTTTCTGTATCATCATCTGTGAATCCACTTTGACAATGGTTTCTGAGATATCAGCCTTTTCAGCAACCATACTCTGAGATTTTCCTTGTTGACATTACATAAGGTACCTGCACTTAAATCAAGACTTTGTTCCTTCTGAACATTGATTGATGTACCTGCACTTACATCCAGAGTTTGTTTGCATTCATGAATATGAGGGATATCTACATTTGAACCATGTGGGGGTTCACTGTCAACCTTGCTTGTGCAAGAGTCGAATAACTTTCCTGTAGGAATCCACCTAAGACCAACAGATTTGAAAATTCTACCCGTGGGTTTCCACCTAAGATCAGATCTAGGAGATGTTTTCTCATACACAGCGGAAGTCTTATTAGGAGAAAACCTATGTCCTGTAAAGATCTGTCTACTAGGTTTCTGAGTATGACTCTTTTGATCTACGGGTTTGTTACTGTTTGTGGTCTTATTGGATTGAATCTTAGCACGTGAATTTACTTCCTTCAGGAGTTTTGTTATACAAGCATCATGATTTGCATTAAAGACACACTTATGACATGTAGAACAAACAAAGTTTTTGGAATCTGAAAAAGAACTAGAACTCTTAGAGTGATCTGCTTTGGGCACAGCCGTTATCGTAACGCGACTACTCTTAGATACAGGCAAACTCCTAGATGTTTGATTGTTGCTCCTAGGGTTTGGTTTCCTATCATCAGTAGTGGTTTGAATTCTCGCAGAAGTAGGCACACTAGTTGTTGAGTTCCTATCTCTTTCTTGTATCTTTTTCTTAGCTACATCTAGATAGTGATTATGAACCATGTCATTTGAACTAAATCTTGGCATGTTCTTAGAACTATTCCTAGATGAGCTAGATGCAATCATGTGATCGGGTTTTGCAAAGGCGGATTCTGTTTTGTTAGGCAAATAATGTTGAGTGACTGGTTTTGATAAATTCTTATTCACATCAACTTGGGAGGCAAACTAGTGTTTTGAAATTTGAGCCCTTTCATATTTAAACGCATTCAGTTGTCTAACAACTGATTGGTTTCTTAGTGATGGTAAAACCGGTTTCCCCAAGACTGATGTTTTATCAAACTTAGTATCTACACTATTTCCTTTTAACTTCCTTAAGTCATTTTTTAAAGAAGCAATTGCAAAAACCTTTTCTTGAATCTGAGCTTTTAATTCAGTATTATTAGCAAGCAAAGATGTTGTCTGTTCTATAGTCTTAGATCTCGTAATTTTAATAGAATCATACAAATCTTTGTAATGTTGTTTCAAAGTCTCATTTTCCTTAGGTAATTTAGCCACACTATGTTCTAATTCGATGTTCATTGTTTCGAGTACATCAATTTCCTTTTCAATCTTGGTTTTATTACGTGTTTCATTCAAAATTTGACCATGTTGCCCCGATTTTAAAGCTTGATTTTGATATTTAAGTTCGAGAGCAATACAATGTGCTTCCAGTCTTGAAAAATCTTTTTAAAATTAGGCAACCAAAGGTGGATTCTGTTTTCTAGGCCAAATAATGTTGAGTGACTGGTTTTAGATAAATTCTGTTCACATCAACTTGGGAGGCAAACAGTTGTTTTGACATTTGTGACCGTGCAGATTTAAACTCATTAGGTTGTCTAACAACTGATTGGTTCTAGTGATGGTAACACCGGTTTTCTACTCTACCCAAGACTGATGTTTATCAAACTTAGTATCTAACACTATTTCCTTTAACATTCCTTAAGTCATTTTTTAAAGCAGCAATTACAAAAAACCTTTCCTGAATCTGAGCTTTTAATCAGCTTTAATAGCAGCAAAGATTTTCTGTTCAGTAGTCTTAGATCTCGGATTTTAAAGAAATCATACAAATCTTTGTAATGCTGTTTCAAAAGTCCTCATTTTCCTTACGTAATGTACCACACTCTGTTCTATATTCGATGTTCATTGTTTCAAGTACATTCAAATTCCCTTTTCATCTTGGCTTTATTACTTGTTTCATTCAAAATTTGACCATGTTGCCCTGATTTTAAAGATTGATTTTGATATTTAAGTTCAAGAGCAATGCAATGTACTTTCATTCTTGAAAAATCTTTTTGAAATTGGGCAACTGTCTCTTTGAGCAAAATATTTTTCAGGACTCGAGATGATTGTTTTGAGTATTCAGTTGTTTGGTTATCAGGTGATGAATCAAGCATATGACTTTTAACTTGACATTTTTTAGAATACTGGTCAACCCTACCTTCATTAATGATTTTAGGTTGCTTAGTATGCTGTTGTCTGATAGCAAAGATATTACATTCAGCAGTCAATTGTACCTCAGCCATTGGCTCTTCGTCATATATGGGTCTGATATCTGCATCATCAGCATCTGTATCATTCCCTGACCTGCTGTTGTCATCTTGCACTGTTGAGTCTGTCCTAATGCTTTCTGTGTCAACCAAATCAGCATCCAATGCTTTACCCGTATCAATCTTACTCTCTTGCGTCTGCATCTGTCTTTTATTCACCCTTCTTTCATACTGTCTTAGATGACGTGTTCTTTCAGCAACGGACTTCTTAACATTACCCAGGTGTTGGAGTAGTGTATCTCTGAAGTGTTGAACCTCGATTCCAGTGTATTGAACAAAGCGTGTGTCTGTCATTTGACTGTCATAATCCAATGTAAACTTTGAATCGATGAAATTTTGGAACTGGTTGTTTACCACCCAAAAGGCTGTCATGGATCCATCTTCTTGAAATTCATCTTTGTCAAGTTGCTTTTGTAGTCGATCTACGTTGAGGAGCATTGTTCTTGTGAAGATATCAACATCTTGACCAAAGAGTGACATGAATGCCCGTTTGAATCCATGTTCGATGCGAGTGCCTTTTAAGTCTTCTTTAGAAATAACTTGAAGGTGTGGATGAAGAGATCGAAAATATGCCATGCATCTTTCTTTTGCTTTTGACATCTTGTATTTGATTACATGCACATCTTTTGTTGCCGAATCCAAGCTGCTTTTTTTACCGATTTGCTAGATGCAGTCTCTGAATTGGTGTCTTCTTTCTTAGAACAAGTGTTTATGACAACTAAATCAACTTTTAATGAATCAATATTCAATGCTTGGATTGGATTTGAATGATCTTCTTATGTCTTCTGGTGTTAGCAACACACTTCTTTGTGTCACAATTGTGGAGTCGTTGTTTGACGAAGAATTAACTCAAGCATGTATTTCCCGAGTAAATCCATGTTAAAGATCATTGCATCTAAAATATGATCATCCTATTGTTTGTATAATTCTGCATCGGCAACTTTGATTTCTGAACTGAAAGCATTTTCAAACATTGTTCTGAAGTTTAGTCAAAGAAGTCATGCAATCAGTCAAAAGAACTTGTTTTCAATGGTAAATGCTGTTCTAAGAAATCCAAGCTGAAGAATGTTTTCTCTATGAAGATAGGCATGTGGACCAAAATCTTGTAAAGAACAGTGAGAACCTTTAGTGGCGACTGAAATGCATCGAAGACTTACCATGCATATAATTCTTGCAAGTTGTGTCTTCCACTTAACTTTAGAAATTGAACCCGAAGAACACTGAGTCATTCTAAAACACGTGAGTGTTTGAGTTTTTGCAAATTGGTATTCGAATTTGACATTTTTTGATGTTGTGAATGGATATCGAATCATAAGTAGTAAAGGTGATTGTTGTTGTGGATTGCAAAACAAATTAGAAAGTTCACAACAAGAGAAAGGAATTTACAAATCTTTGATAAAACCGAGAAAAAATAAATCTTTCGCCCGGGATTTTACAAAATCAAAAGAAACCCGAAAAACAAAAATATTTGACGTTGAAATCTGGTAGTATACTTATTAAGAATAAACTTCTGTTTGCAGAAAAATAACTTAAAACTATTAGCGTGGCACAAACGATTGGACTTTTGAGGACTAACGTTGAATTATTAGCCTTGAAAGGACTAATGGTGAAAGATTTGAAATAATGATGAGGGATTAAATCACAAAGTTAGGACAAATGGTAAATGGAGTTTGCAGTTCCAGGGACTAAACAATGTCAACTTTTGAAATTATTTATAAAATTATATGTTTTTCCCTCCGATGCATATCATCTTTGTCATTTCAACGAGAAAAAAATATATGACGTTTGTGTTATTGATCTCAGCGGAGTGATACGTAAGCTCGGTGAAGAACCGAATAATACCACGATGAGCGAAACGACGACACGTACACAACGGTAACGTTTATAAGTCCCGTAGATTACCGACACTCGAAACCGAAAACCGAAAACAATTAAACGAGTACTCGTTCGGTCCTATAGAAAAACCACTCGTTCGATGGTCTCGTTCGATTGTCTCTCGTTCGATGCTACTCGTTCGATGGCCACTAGTTCGATGTCACTAGTTCGATGCTACTCGTTCGATGGCCACTAGTTCGATGTCACTAGTTCGATGCTACTCGTTCGATGCTACTCGTTCGATGGCCACTAGTTCGATGTCACTAGTTCGATGCTACTCATTCGATGGCCACTAGTTCGATGTCACTAGTTCGATGCTACTCATTCGATGGCCACTAGTTCGATGTCACTAGTTCGATGCTACTCATTCGATGACCACTAGTTCGATGTCACTAGTTCGATGCTACTCATTCGATGACCACTAGTTCGATGTCACTAGTTCGATGCTACTCGTTCGATCTTTCTAAACAGATGCTCGTCCTTGTTGTTAAAGAGAAGTGATATAGTAATGGAAGAAATAGTAAAGAAACAGTTAGAAAAAGAAACAAAAACGTGAAACGTGGAACTCAAAACAACAAAAAAAATGTGAAACAGTAGAAAGAAGAAAAAGAATAAACTATAAACTAGTAATGTCCAAAACTAGAAAAAAATTAAAAAACATTTTTTGTTTTGATGAAAACGTGACTGATTCCCAAACTGTCCAGTCTGATTGTCATTCTTGTACCTTGGAGTAGTATCCACATTCTTGTTCCTGGTGTTTGAGGAAGTTCTGAGGTTGTTGTTGGTAGGTTTGTAGAGTTTCTTGAAGTACTTTGCAATGAGAGCCAAATTCTTCTGCATATCTTTGTCCTTCTGAGCTTGTTCAGGATCACTGTCTTCTTCAGAAGCTGACTCAGATGGAGGTGTGATTGGTTTGGCTATCTCTTTGCCTTTGTATCTTGTAGCTGCATGAGATCTGGTTGGAAGTGAAGCTTTGGATGTTGGTGCATATGATTTGTGATGTTTTGGTGTTTGATAATAAGGATCTTGCATTGTTTGAGCAGTAGCAACAAGTGCTAATGGGTTAGCATTCTTGGCCATTCTTTCAGCACGGAGTTCATTAACTTCCTTTTGGTATTGTTTCAGAATGTCAAAGAGCTTATGATATGAAACTTCATCCAACTTGTGTTGTTGCTTCACAATCGTGACAAATCTTGACCATTCTGGTTGAAGTTGTTGAAGAAATTGAACATTGACTTGCATCGTTGCAACTGTCAAATTGTTTCTGATCATTTCATTCATCATTTTGTAGAATCTTGTGTAGTAAGACTCAATTGTTTCTCCATCGTGAGAGGTGAATTGACCAAACTCCCAAAATAAGTTTGTCTTGACATCTTGAATATTGAGTGATTCACCTTGTTGTAACCTCTCGATGGCTTCCCACATTTCTTGAGCTGTCTGACATGCATCAACAGTTGAGTAGATTTCATCTCCAATTCCAGTCAATATCAAATGAATCGCTTCTTTTTCAGATTCATAATGAGCTTTGTTCTCAGGAGTCATATTCAGAACTGTCTCGACTGATGTTTTTGCAGGAATTTCTGGAGAATCCTCTGTTGCTGGAACAGCTGGTGTAGTGACCATTGTTGGAATATAAGGACCTGTGAGAATGCACTTTCGTAAGGCATCACCATTTGGTCTTGTATCAATGTATCGTAAGAACCGTGATCGCCATTGTGCATATCGTCCTGTTGCAAGCATTGGTGGACGATCCCTTGAACCTGCTGCCATTATGTTGTTGTGCATTTGACTGTCAGTTGTGGAAGTTGCAATTGGAGTCGTCATTGATGAATTATGAAGTGAGAATGATTTGTAGGATCTTAAGCAGGTAAAGTGATTGTTGTTGTGGATTGAGTACAATTAATGTTCACGGGATTTTACAATTCTTGGATTTAAACCGAGAGAAGAATCGTATCTTTCACGGGATTTTACAAAATCAAGAAAAAACCGTAAAACAAAAATGACTTAATTCGGTTCTAGTTCGGTTGTTATTTAAAGTACCTAATTCGGTTCATGCTTATTCGGTTCTTTGGTTCGGTTGTCTAGTTCGATTGGTTCTAGTTCGATTGGTTCTAGTTCGATTGATCTAGTTCGATTGATCTAGTTCGATCCAAAAACACACGCTCGTTCGATCCAACCTAAACGTCGCTCGTTCGATCGTCGCTAGTATGCTTGTTCGATCGACTCTAGTTCGATCAACTCGTTCGATCCTTGAAGAGGATGCTCGTTCGATCAAAACAGAAAAAACCACTCGTTCGATCCAAAGAGGAAAGTCACTCGTTCGATCCTATGGAGAAGATGCTCGTTCGATCCTTTCCAAAAAGCCCTTGTTCGGTCCTCAAAGAGACTACTAGATCGATCCAAAAGTGAACAACCCTCGTTCGATTCAATCTTGTTCGATCCTCCTAGTTTGTACTCGTTCTTTCCGTCCTTGCGTTTTGCTTAGCCACGTACGGAGTAACCACGAATACAATAAAATTACAAACACTAAGTCGAACCAAATACAAAATAAAAAATACAAATACGAAACCACGAAACAAAACAAAAAAAACAAATACGAAACAACCACTAAACTAACAAAAACTAAACCCACCCGTGGCGAATGATACCAAATGTCGGAACCCAATATCACTTTCACTTCATTATTGGAAACAAGAAAAATAAGATGAGAAAATATGGAAGAAGTTTAGAGAGAAGTTAGAGAGAGAAAGGTAGAGAGAAGAAAAAGATGGATGATTACTTGCCAAATTACAAAATGAGAATTAACAAGAACCAACAAGAATCAACCCCCTCTCCATACTTGGAGAGGGGTATTTATACTTAATACCAAGAGGCTTTCATGCCTTGGTATTTCTACGGCCAAGTGCTCAGGGATTACTTGGGCTTTCAGCCCGATACAAACGTGACCGGGGTTAGATTAACATTTAAAGCCCGTTTATCCCGCAGTACCTATTACAACGTATAATTAATTAAGTGACCGAGACATAATATAATGAACGAACTTCCATTGTTCGACTCAATATATTTTGAGGCTAACAAAACTCTAGGACTATTAGCTCGTAAAGACATTGACATAAAAGAAGGTTTAAAAACTAAAGCCTATGAAATTTCAGTTGTCAATCAGAAACACGATGAGTTAGTCAAAAAGAGTCTTTTAACAAAGTCACAACTGGAAGTACTCTCATAGAGAAAACCAAGTCATGTCGATTTAATAAAGGTTAAGGAAGAGAAAGATATTGACAAGAATTATTGAAATGACAAACAATTAAAAAATTATGAATGAAATTTATTTATACTCAGTAATCAGTCCAATTCAGACCATTCATATTTACACCCAAATGCTCGTCATACCCGCGTCATGCGTCCCACACGGCGCGAGACACTATCGACACTACACAGCACCGAAGGATCTATCCTAAGTAGCATCAAACAAACAGAGTCGAGCGCGCGGTCTGCGAGGCTGCACACTAAGAGTCCTCTAAGACACAAACAAAATCCATACTGAGCACTCTATCTGAGTGCGAACTCTTCGGAGCAACACACCAGTCACTTTCTGTGACACCCACTCAAGAACGTTTCACAGATGCACTCACTACTGCGCTCAACATACCGACTGGACACCACAGCTAAAAGTATCTCGCAAAACAATTAGCACTAACAGACATCTATATGCTAAACGCAACTCGTTTGGCATACTGACACAACAACTACCAACTCTACACATCTCTGTCTGAATAGTCTTCTACAATGCATCTCAAGCGCCCCCAACTATATGCTAGTGTAGCTATCATCAGATTGAATAAAATAACGAGGTCTTGACACATCACCGAAGGTTTCTCTGAGCTACAAGACATCCGAAGATGCCACAGACAACAACCATTAGATTCTAAGACAATGACCACAACATCACCCACAAGCCTACGACAGTTATCTATCACATAACCCACACACCTACACTCACTGCTCTCTCTCTTACTCGAGACGTGACACACACCATAGACTCCGTCACAAACTACAGTTCTACAGTGAAAACAACTCTTACCTCCTCTCATTATCAACAACGACAACATGCCACACAATTACACTCGCACAATTCGCGATTAGAACGATTTCCCGATGTGCGCACAACTTAGCCTATATCGACACTAACTATCAAACAACTATCTCAGAAATTAGCTTCTGGGGTTGCGCTATACTAGACCGAAGTCAATTACTAGAAGCACATTTCTTGAATAGAACAAACACCAATAGAGAGAGAGGACGCATCTATCTGCATACATAATCTCTCACAAACGCTACAAGACGTCTTTATACGTGAGATATCTGTGAACCAGACCTACACAACAAACACAATATGATCATAGAACATGACAGTATGAGAGTCATCTCCGAGATACACAGTCTCCCTAAGAATCATCACGCAACACGAGATATTCACCAGAACGAGAGATCAATCTGTGACATAGAGTGCACCGACATGATGTCTGACTATTCAAACATATATGATCTACTTCTCGAAGAGTGTGTGTCTAAGGATGTTACATGTTCATATTTGCATTCTCTGTCTGATTTAAATGCTTATGCTGAATTACAATGCTTGTATCTTCATAAAGTCAAAGAATGTGAATGTCTTGCACAAAAGCTTTCGAAACAAACTGAATCTGTTAACAAAGAAGTTCATAATAAGCTTTTAAAGAGTTTTGCTAAACTTGAAAACCACTCGATTTCTCTTGAACTTGCTTTACAACAATGTAAAGAACAAATGAAAAACAACTCAGTTTGCAAAGAAAACGGATCAAATGTATTTCGAAAAGAACGTGAACAATATCATGAAATACAGGATTTGAAAGCTCAAATGCAAGACAAGAACATAGCCATCAGTGAGTTAAAGAAACTCATTGAGAAATGCAAAGAAAGTCTGTGGAAACTCAGTTTGATAAACCATATGTTGTTCGACAACCAAATGCTCAACGGATTCCAAAACCATCAGTTTTAGGAAAACCGACAGTCCTTTTTCCAAATTCCCTGAAATGTGTCGGATGGTTTTAAACAGATCACTCCTCAACAAATTTTGCCTCAGAATAGAAAACAAGCAGAAATACACTCGAATGTGCTTAAACCAGGAATGTATAGAATTGCCACTACCACAACACAAAACAGAGAACCGCAGTTGCCTCATGCTTCTAGGAATACTAATCCTCACGTGTCTAAATCTTCAGGAGTAAATCACACTACTAGTGTTAGCAGACCACAACTTAAGTGCTATCAAGTTAAAGATAAGGTCGTGCCCAAACAAAAGTTAATTAAGTTTAAAAAAGAAGGAAGTAGAAGACCATCATAGGATTTCTAGTATTTCTAAGAAAACAAAGTCTGTAACTGCGTGTAATGACAGTTCAAAATCCAGCACTTTGAATGTGAATGCTGTTTGTGTTGAATGTGGAAAATGTGTGTTTAATTCTAATCATGATGCTTGTGTTTCTAGATACTTGAATGACGTGAACGCTAGAACTAAGAAGCCTAATTAGTGCCTATTATTGCTAGTAAACCCAATAGAAAGCAACAAATCTGTTGCAACACCCCATAAGAAAACAGTTACATCAGATACCACTAATCAGAAATCCAAGAGTTACTATAAGGAGTTGTATGAGAATACAAATCAAGAATGGAAAAGGTGGATAGCTAAGAAATGTCCATCAGGATATAAATAGACACAAAATCCACATAGGACCAAAAAGATATGGAACCAAAAATCAGAAAGGAGATGTATCAACATTTTAGTCCGCACATAACATATGTCTCTAGGATTACTAATTGCGGAAGATATCAAATTCCTTAATCAAATTGTCTAATGTTCTCATCGTCGCTAATTTCCTCTTGCAGATTGTACAACTCATCCTATTCATTGTTGACTCTGGATGCACAAAGCATATGACGGGTAATTTCAAGCTGTTGTGTAATTTTGTGGAGAAATTTCTAGGTACTGTTTGTTTTGGAAATGATCAGTTTGCTCTAATTCTTGGTTATAGATATCTGAATCAAGGAAATGTCATGATCAAACGGGTTTATTACGTCGAAGGCCCTCATCACAATCTTTTCTCGGTTGTCAATGTCTGTGATGCGGATTATGGAGGTTTGCTTTTCAGGAAAACTACTTTGTTTTGTGAGAGATCTTCAGGGAAACGATTTACTAACAGTGATCGTGGATCCGACTCTACACAATATTCTATCAAGACAACTTTCAATCATCTCCAATCGTTTTCAATGGCTAAAGCTTCACCAACTCAAGCATAGGTTAGGCATCGAAGGCTTCCCATCTTAACTTCATTACATCCCCTTTACTTCTCAAAGAAAGATATTGTGACAAGGCTTACCTAAAGTTAAATTATGCAAGGAATCAACTGTTCATCTTAGTTGAAAGAGTAAAGCAAAAAGAAGCTCATTGATAAGTGTAAAATACACATATCCGTTTGTACCTAAAAAAGACCCAAAAAACGCCAAAACTAGAACCAAAAAATGGCAAAAATATCTTGTAATTTATGTTTTGTGTAAGCAGTGGTACGGATAAGTCAAAAATAAACACAAGACAATATCAAAAGCGAGCATGCATGGACACGAGAAAAACATAAGAGTACAAAGCCGAAGCCCAAAAAGCCAAGCCTCAGCCCAAACCTTAGTCACTTTCCTCTCATAACAAACCTCAAGGACCAATCTTGGAATTTCCAAAAGTTATTTATAACTTGAAAGAGATAAAAGAAAGACAAGGACCAAATGTGTAAACTTCCCAAAGTTCCAACAGATTTTAACAGTCCCCGAAGAAGGTCGGAAACACATTACTATTCACATCCGTCCTTCTCCATTACACTACCATGGTAAAACAAGGCAAATAGAAATTAAAGGGTGCTTTAGTCAATTCAAGGAAGCTCAAGCACAAATGCAAGGACAAATTAGTCTAATCAAGGGGATACTTATCCTAGTCCAAGCTCAATGCCACGTTAGCCATGGTGAAAGCACAAAATTATGTGGGTTTTGTGCTAAACTCACTCACAAAACTAACACAAACGTCACATCAAAGAATGCCAGCCTGGCAATCCTCAGATGTCCACAAATTGATCCAACGTCTCACAATATAGATCAAATGATTGAAGAAATGATTGGTTGAGATTAAAAGTTTGGAGAGCAAGGCAAGAGGACCTAGAAGCTTCAGCTTGGCACTATAAATAGGCCTCATTCACACACACATGAGGAGTCCTCTTTTTTTTATCTTTCTTTTTAGTAATTTTTAGCTTAATTTCGTAATTTTACTTAAATGTTTTTGTAATCCGTCTTTTCTAGAAATGTAATTTCAGTTTCATTATTGAAATTCATTTTTAATTTGTCCATAAAAGCTATCTATTTTCAACCTTTAAGCTCTCTTAATAAGCCATTTTGTCTCAATAAGCTAATAAGCTCATATTAAGCTCTTTCAGTCTATAAGCTGAAATAGAGTTGTTTGAATTCAGAATTAATCTTACCTAAACCTTAAATCAGTTAAATCTATTATGGATCTAATTGGATTAGAGCTTTTTTGGAAGGGGATCTTAACTTGGAAGAGATCCCAAGGACTTATACTCAAGCCTTATTCATAAGCTAGGGACTTGTAGCTGCCTTAAATTGGTTTCCTTTTGTTTAGCTAAAGGATCAAGTCTAAGTTCTCTTTTCCCACTCTTCTCTTAATTCAGTTTAAGTTGCTTAGCTTTTAGTTTATATGCTTATATTGCTTATTGCTTTATTCTCTTGTGCTTATTAGGTTTTAAATATCTCTTCTATGCTTATTAGTTGTTTGTCCTAATCTGTTTTTGCTTATATAGTTATAGATCATTAGTTATTAATTTCTATCATAAAAACTCATAAAATCCAAAAATATTAGTTAAAAAGTTTAGATCTTAGATTTAAGGCTTATTCAGTGTTTAATCATGATTACTTAAGTTTGTTTTAAGCTAGCTTTTTATTCTGTATTTAGTTTTTGTCATTAGATTTTCTCTTAAACAGCTTTTTCCAAATCTGTTATAATGATTAAGTTGTGTTTGCTTAAGTGCACTCTCAATCTGCACTAGCAGTACTAACCTCAGTTAGTACTGCTGAATCTTTACACTACCAGTACTAACCATAAGTTAGTACTGTTAGCTTAAATTTCAGTAGGATTAAGTTTAGTTTTAGCTTATTAAGAATTTGTAGTTTCAGTTTTCATTTATTCAGCTTAATTCATTAGCCTTATTTTTGTCCTTAAAAGTCGAATTGCATCAGCAGTACTTTCACTAGAAAGTACTGCTGAATTTTTACACTAGCAGTACTAACCTCAGTTAGTACTGTTGTGTTCTTAACTTAATTTAAATAAGTAATTTTAGGATCTAGCTTATCAAATTCATAGGACTATAATTTTAATTTAGCTTAATTTCGGATTTAAAAGTCTTAATTTGCAATTTCTAGCTTATTTACTTAGTTTAATTTAGCTGTCAAAAGTCATAAAAACCTGAAAATTCCAAAAACAGTAGGAACTTAAGTAGAGTCTAAATTTGTTAAATTAGCTTTTAAGTCTAGATTTTATAGCTCATTTAGATGGATAATAAGTAGATTAATAAGTTCTTTAAGTTTTAAAGTCTAGTTTAGCTTATTAAGGTTTTTAGCTTACTTGGATTTTGTGTTACTTTGCTTATTTCCTGAGTTTGCTTATTTCATTTGAACAATTTCCGTCGCCTAAGAAGTAGTTTTAAGTTTTTTTTTTTGTTTTTTTTGTTTTTTTTTTTTTTTTTTTTTGGGGGGGGGGGGGGGGGGGGGGGGGGGGGGGGAGCTTTGATTTCTTTGCATTCTTAGATTAAGCACATCATAAGCTCTTTAGGACTTCTTTCCTTTTTCATTTTGATCTAGTTTTGAGTTTTTTATAGCTTATTTTCTAAAATCAAAGGTTAAGCCTTCCTTTCTGAGGTCAGTTTAGAAATAAGCTCTTTAAGAGCTTATTAGTGGATTTCAGCCCTAAGTGTCTTTATTAATCTTGTTCCCACTAGCTTCCTTTACAACTTTGCTTCTTTGAGATTTTTCATTTTAAGCTCTTTAAAATTTTCGAAAGCGTTATATGGACTTAGTTGTTTGTCGGGACAGATTCTCAAAGAGGTAGACAAGATGTTAACTTATTTTTTTTTCGATTTTAATTGTTTTTCAGTTAGTCCCTTCGCTAGTTTGTTAGTTTCCCCGTTAGTCTCTTAGATCTTTACACCATTAGTCCTTAGTTAAGTTTCTTTGTTACGTTTTATAATTTTCATCAATAACTAGGTTTATTTTTAATTAAGAACTCTTATAAAAAGATAAAAATTAGGACTTTTATTTTTATAAAGTTTCTTTTCATTTTATCTCTTTAGTATAATTTGTTGCAAAATTTTTAGGGTTTAATTTTAGTCTATTTTGCTTAATAGTTTCGTTTCCGAATTTGTTTAATTGTTCATTTTAATTTTACATCGTTCCAAATCAAATATCCTTGCTTCATTCAAATCAGGATCCGAACCTAAACGTGGTTTCAATTTCACTAGTCATTGGGGATAACGACCCGGGTGATCATACTTACCCGGTTTAACATACGTATATTATATATATTATATATTATTTTTGTAAGTCTTAACCTTTTACCTTAGTTAAAGGTGAATAGTTGGAATTTACCTAAGTAGTATTTTTATTATATATTTTACGTGTATAAAACTAAGCAATCAGTTTTTGGCGCCGTTGCCGGGGATTAGTGTTTACGATTCCTACGTTTTGTGTTTGTTGATTTGGTTTGAAGATCCTTTCGTCCTCGAAAGTTTCATTCTTGTTTTAAAATTCAAAAGTAAAGTAAAAAAAAATTATAAAATATAAAAAGTAAAAAATATTTTCCTTTTCTTTTTAGTATAAGTAAAAGATAAAAAAAATAGAAAAATCAAAAACATAAAAAATTGTCCTTTAAAAAAAAGAAATAAAATAAACAAAGTTGGTAATCGAACACCAACATATAATATCTTCTTATTTGAGATAATTATCAATTCATTTCCGTGAACTTACATTGTATCCTAAATTCGGAATCAAAGATTTAACACTAGACATCAGTGCCATTGTGTCTCTATACCAAGTTACGGCTTACCTGAAAAGCAATTTTTCAAGAGCTACGTGAAGTAGTTGATTATTGGTATTTATGTCTCCTTTTCGTGTAACCGTATAAAATTCATTGCTTTAAAAAAAAAATTAAGTGTAAAAGTTTGCTTTTTATTGTTAGTTTTTTTTCTTTTTATGCGCACATCGTCGCAAATCTCGTAGACGTCGTCAACAACAAACTCTTCCGGTTGTTGAAAATTTTGATTTAGAAGAACCAATTGTTGAACAAAACGTTGTTCCAATGGCCGACAATCGAACAATGGCCCAAATGTTACAAGCACCCATCGAGGGTTATGAAGATGCTATAGTTGTTCCACCGATCAATGCTAACAATTTTGAGCTTAAGCAACCTTTAATCAATCTTGTGCAAAGCAATAAGTTTACGGGTAGACAAGATCCCCACAATCACCTTCGATTTTTTAACAAAGTCACTTCAACGTTTAGACATCCCGAAGTTCCGAACACTTCGATAAAGCTTTTGCTTTTTCCTTTTTCTCTAGACGGTGAAGCCCGAGATTGGTTAGACAAGGAACCTCCTAGATCAATTCTCACATGGGACGACCTTGTTTCAAAATTCATAAACCAATTCTTCCCACCATCGAAAACAACTTACCTCCGAAACAAAATCACCAATTTTTTCCAAAAACCCAACGAAGCCTTTAATGAAGCATGGGAACGTTTTAAAGGACTCCTTCGTCAATGTCCTCACCATGGCTTTTCGGAACTCCACCAACTCGATACTTTTTATAATTCTTTGAATTCAAACGATCAAGATGCCTTAGATTCTGCAGCAGGTGGCAATTTCTTGGACAAAATGCCTCAAGAAGGTTTAGCAATTATTGAAAGCAAGTCAAAAGTTCGTTACTCAAGAAGTCGTGCTAATGATTCAAGAGTGAGTACGGATGCTCCTCTTTCTAATTCTTCATCTTCTAATAATTCTTTCGATATGCAACAAATAGCCGCTTCTCTCGAGGATAAGATGACTATCAAGATGAACCAAATGTTGAATCAAATGAAATCCTTAGTTGTTACTCCTGCACCCGTCAAAGCAGTTGAGGAAGTTTGTGTTACTTGTGGATCAAATCACAATTTTAACCTTTGTCCGTTAACTCGAGGTGGAAACGATTTTCCCGTTTTTCAAGATAACATCCAACAATTTCAACAAACCGCAGCCATTGGTAATTTTCTCCAAAGAAACCAACCTTCGAATTTGGCAAGTCAAATGAGCCGGGTCAAACTACCCGGGTGCCTCCTTTTAGCCAATCATAGCACATTCCCCAACCCAATAACCCGACCTAACCCGAACCCTTAACCCGACCAAACCCGGCTGAACTTATACACTTTTTAACACTTACTGTTACCACATTTCCCCCAATTTAGATTTAACTCACACTCTCACTCACCCACACTCGAATCCACCAAGAACACCATAAACCCTAATTAGTTAACCCCTCACCCACACTCAAATTAACCTTAGGGTTAATGACCCTCTCACAAAGCCTAACCCATCCATCACTATCATCCCATTCCTTAACCCATGCCACCCGGGCATAATCGAACAATCTCATTGGTGGATATGGCGTGGGAGTAAGTGTATATTCCTTCACTCACTCACATAACTAGCACGCCCAAGCCACGTCATTGATCCGGGTTGATACTCATTTAATCCTACGGCTTACATTAAGTTAAAGGAGAGAGAAGAGATTGGAGGGTCAAGATTGAAGCAAGAAGAAGGATCGAGAAGATGGGATTAGCTCAAGTTTCGGGTATAAACTACCGAGCACCGAAGACATCCAACCTCCTCCATTCGTCCAAGAACCAACCAAAGACAAAGAAACCAATCGGAGAACTTCTTTCGTTGCCACAAAAGCCAACCTTGTTTTGCCTTACCCCATCAAGACTCAACAAAAAAGATTCGTGAAAAGGATGATATCCTAGCTTCAAAGTTTATGGAAATTTTCCGTAATCTTCACTTTGAGCTAAGTTTCGCGGATGCTCTTATTCATATGCCAAAGTTTGCTCCGATGTTTAAAAAGATGCTTAATAACAAAGACAAGTTGATTGAATTAACCAAAACGCCGTTGAATGAAAATTGTAGTGCGGTTGTCCTAAAAAAGCTTCCAGAAAAGCTAGGTGACCCCGGTCGATTTCTCATTCCATGTGATTTTTCAGAGTTCGATAGTTACTTAGCCCTTGCCGATTTAGGTGCTAGTATCAATCTTATGCCTTTATCCATTTGGAAAAAGCTTCAACTCTCAGCTACCGAAACAAAAATGTATTGAATTAGCCGACCGTACAATTTCCAAACCCACGTGTAGCTGAAAATGTTTTTATCAAAGTAGGGAAGTTTTACTTTCCCGCCGATTTCGTTGTTCTTGATTTTATAGCCGATCCTCGAGTACCATTGATACTCGGGCGACCCTTTCTTAGGACGGCTCATGCTTTAATCGATGTTTATGAAGGAGAGATTACTCTTAGGAATGATGATCAATCGTTAACCCTTAAATGTGGTGATGCTCCTTCCATTTCGTACAACAATCTCGAATCATTGAAGAAAGTTGATCTAATTGATGTCACTTGTGAAGGAGTCTCAACAGGAAGTTACTTGGAATTTCTCCGATTCCGTTTGCTTACACTAATCCTTCTTCCATACTTTGATCCGATCGTTTCTACTTCATCTCCAACACTTACTCCTTTTGATGAAAGTGATTTTCTACTCTTTGAGGAAGCCGATGCTTTCATAGCAATCGATGATGAACCAGTTTCACCAGTTTTCAATGCTACATACTATGATCCCGAGGGTGACATTCTCATTCTCGAGGCACTTCTCAACAATGATCCATTACCTTCACCAGACCAAGGAGATTACTCACCCGGAATTCAAAAAGATCTTAAAGTTGTTGAACCAAAAGAGTCTTCACTTGAACCAAAAGATGAAATTCCCGAAGTCGAGCTTAAAGAGTTACCTCCGCATCTCGAGTATGCGTTTTTAGAGGAAAATAACAAACTTCCAGTCATAATTTCAAAAGATTTGAGCCAAGAAGAAAAGACCTCACTCATTAACGTTCTAAAAAATCGAAAACAAGCAATTGCTTGGAAACTTTCTGATATCCGAGGCATAGATCCAGAATTTTGCTCACACAAAATCCTTTTAGAAGATGATTACGAACCTTCAGTGCAACATCAAGGAGGGTTAAACCCATAAAATACTACGACGTCATCAAGGAAAGAAGTAGAAAAACTTCTTGACGCATGATTTATTTATCCGATCTCGGACCGTCCATGGTTTAGTCGGTCCATTGCTCTCGTTCCAAGAAAGGTGGTATGACAGTTGTTACAAACGAAAGAAAATGACGCTGGTGCCTACAAGATTGTTACGGTGATGGGGAGTTTTGCAATCGACTATCGAAGTTGAACGAAGCAAACTTGTCAAAGCACCATTTTCCGTTACCTTTCATGGACCAGATGTTAGAGCGATTAGCCGGCAACGAGTTTTATTGTTTCTTAGATGGTTTTTCTGGGTATTTTCAAATTCCATTGAACCTGAAGCTCAAGAGAAAAAAAACTACTTTCACGTGCCCATACAGAACTTTGCGTACCGTTTTTTTTTTTTTTTTTTCCTACGCCATTCGGGTTTGTGCAATGCTCCCGGAACTTTCCAACGTTGTATGATGGCCATTTTTCACGACATGATAGAGAAAACAATGGAGGTTTTTATGGACGATTTTTCAGTTTTTGGAGATTCTTTTTCCTCATGTCTTGCCAATTTAGATAAAATGCTTAAAAGGTGTGAAGACACCAAATTAGCACTAAATTGGAAAGGAGCCATTTCATGGTTAAAAGGAAGGCATTGGTCTTAGGACATAAGATCTCTAGAAAAGGATTGAAGTCTCGCTAAGGCCAAAGTTGATGTATTTGTAAGCTTTCCTCATTCCACGGACCGTCAAATGGACTTCGAAGTTTTCTGGGCATGCTGGATTCTATCGAAGATTTATCAAAGATTTTTCCAAATCTCTCACCATGAACCATCTCTTAGAAAAGAACCACTCCTTTATTTTTTCGAATTGCATTCTAGCCTTTCAAACATTGAAAAAGAAGTTGACCGAAGCTCCAATTCTCATTGCTCCAAATTGGGACCAACCTTTTGAAATCATGTGCGATGCAAGTGATTATGCAATAGGTGCGGTCCTAGGACAAAGGATTGAGAAGCATTTTCGACCAATTCATTACGCTAGCAAGACCATGACTGAAGCAGAAAGAAACAAAATGTATACAACAACAGAGAAGGAGATGCTTGCAGTAGTTTATGCTTTCGAAAAGTTTCGATCATATCTAATCGTGAACAAGAGTGTTGTTTACACTGATCACTCCGTTTTGAAATACCTTTTCAACAAGAAAGACGCCAAAGCAAGATTGCTTCGATGGGTCTTACTTCTTCAAGAATTTGATTTTAAGGTTATCGATACCAAGGGAGCTAAAAACTATGCAGCCGATCACCTTTCTCGTCTCGAAAACCCTTATGAAAATGTTTTTGACCCAAAAGAAATTACCGAGACTTTAAGTGTGTTAACTGCTAAAGACCAAAGTACCCCGTGGTTCGCCGATTTTGCTAACTACCACGCGGGGAAATTCATTAAAAAAGGAATGTCGACTCAAGAGAAAAACAAGTTCTTTAAAGATGTAAAACATTATTTTTGGGATGACCCTTTTCTTTTCAAGACTTGTGCGGATCAAATAATCCGAAGGTGTGTAGATGGCAAAGAAGCTCTCGAAATTCTCGAAGCTTGTCACAGTGGACCCACCGGGGGACACTATGGTGCCAACTTTACCGCCAAGAAGATTTTTGATGCCGGTTTTTAATGTGGTCCTACCATTTATAAGGATGCCTACGATTCGTCAAAAACTTGTGATGCTTGTCCAAAGACAAGGCCAAAATCTCTAACATGATGAGATGCCTCCCAAATACGTAATCCAAGTTTGTTGATTTTCGATTTATGGGGAATTGATTTTATGGGACCTTTTCCGTCGTCTAGAGGTAAAAAATTATTTAGTAGCGTCGACTTCTTTTCCAAGTGGTTGAAGCGAAAGCGCTCCCCACCAACGATGCTAGGGTAGTTGTTAAGTTCTTAAAATCCCTTTTCTCCATTCGGTGCTCCGAGAGCAATCATAAGCGACCGAGGGACCCATTTTGTAACGACAATTTGATTAAGTTATGTATAAATTATTGGAGTCACACATCGTCTTTCGTCTCCTTACACCCCTCAAACGAGTGGTCAAGTTGAAGTCACGAATCGAGGTCTCAAAAGAATTTTGGAGAGGACGGTAGGAGAAAACCGTGCCTCATGGTCCGACAAACTAGATGATGCATTATGGGCTTTTAGAACCGCTTACAAGACTCCTATTGGATGTACTCCGTATAAGTTAGTCTATGGAAAAGCGTGTCACTTACCAGTTGAGCTAGAACACAAAGCGTATTGGGCTCTCAAGCATGCCAACTTCGATTTAAAGACCGCGGGCGATCATCGAAAGCTTCAACTCAATGAACTTAGCGAGCTTCGTGATCAAGCTTATGAGAATTCGTTAATCTACAAGGAGAAGACAAAGAAGCTACACGATTCCAAGATAAAGAACCGAATCTTCAATGTTGGTGATCAAGTCTTGCTTTTCAACTCCCGATTAAAGATTTTCTCCGGAAAGCTCAAGTCCCGATGGTCCGGACCTTTCACAATCACCGAAGTTTATCCTTATGGCACTGCCAAGTTGTCTCATGCCGATGGTTCTAATTTCAAAGTCAACTGCCACCGTCTTAAGCACTACTATGGAGGGGATACACCACCATTGGTTATTCCGGATCTCCAGACTTTCCCTAAGGACAACTAAATTCAGGGATCGAGTCGAGCTTGCGACTCGGTAATCAAAAACAAGCCGCTTCATGGGAGTTCACCCCATGCTTATCCTTTCTATTTTCTTATCTAATGTGTTGTGTAGTGGTTGGCGACGGTGTCATGTGTTTTTGCAAAGGTGTCAGGATTTCACGAAGGTGTCAGGATTTCTTGTGACACCGTCAGGATTATAGAACGACAACGTCAGGATTTTGACGACATCGTCAGGACCAACTGACCTAGGGTTTTCCTATAAATATAGCCTAATAACTTGGTTTTTATCAACCCCCAACCCTAAGTCCGATTCTAGGGTTTGGGTAGGTGTTTTTCTAGCAGCATAGAAGACCTAATTCATTCCATAAACATCTTGTAATGGTTTAATTATCACTTATATCTTAATTCATGTCTTCAATTCCTTTTGTTGATTATGATTTCTCTTGTTTGAGTATGCTTGGATAATTTATCTAGTATTTATTTGGGTATGCATGAAACTTGTCATTAGTTGATTAGATCTTGTTGTTTGTGACAGATTCAATGGGTATAATTGATTATAGTTTATAATTCTTGTTTCCTATTGCTTCTTGTTGATGGATGTGCGCATTAGGCTCTAGAAAACTAGCCATAAGATATTAAATTTGCATGGATGTCTAGGGAAACGCGAGTGTGTAGAAAGGATACCATCGATAACAGTCATCATACTACCTTACCCCTAATATGGTTTATCCCTCTTAAGTGTTTTAATGCGTGTAATATTCTCTTAGGGGCCTTGTAATAGTCTTCATACTACCGTACTTGTGCTTTTCCCTAACGGAATATTACATAGACAGCGGGTTCATGTAATTCATTCATGAAGTAGAAAATACTTACACAATAGATCTCAAGTGTGACAAAGCAATAGGTAGAATTGGATAGCTAGCAAGGAGTAGTGCATCCCAGGTGAATACACTTCGTTTTATAATTGTTTTCTAGTTTATTTTATAGCAATTTGAGTAGTCATTAGCTAAATCAAAACACCTTCAAACCTGAGATTTTACTTGTTTTCATAAAACATAAAAATAGAAAAATAATCTTCCTTCAACCCTTAGACCTTAGTGAACATTCGATTCGGCCTTTATAGTGTTATTCCCCTAAAGAACGATAACAACCCCCGAGTCTTACCTATACTACACTGCAACTATTAGGTGCACTGCCTAGGGAGTTATAAAACTTCTTGTTGAAGTCTAATGACAACCGCATCAAGTTTTTGGTGTCGCTGCTGGGGAATAGCGTAGGTTTTAGATTCAATCTAGCTTAGTTCTACTCACAAGATTCCTATCAAGTGAGATTTTAATTTCGTGTCAATTAGCTTGCTCGTAGTCTATCTCTTTTTATGTATTTATTCGTAAATATGTCATTCCTCACCATGTTGAATGAAATCACACTTGAGTCATTACCTGAAGAACAATTTGAGTGCTTCATAGAATATTACCATGAAAATTATCCAAAAGATTATAAAAGCGACTTAGAGAATCTTAAAGAAGTATATAAAATGATGAATGGTAGAGTGGAATATCCTCGCACACAAAATGCCTCACCTAGTGAAATTAAAGAACCGTATGATCCTTCACCTAGGATGTATTCATATGAACAACCTTCGTGTTCAGGATTAACTTTTGTTGGTGAGACCCTTAGGAAAAGTGACCAAATGCATCAAACTTTTAAGAAGAGCCCCATAGCAATCACCCATAAGTTAGATGACATGATAGAATTGCCTAAGTCACAACCTAAGAGAACATATAACGAGGATTTCAAAAATGTAAGATAGTTATGGTTAAGATGCCTAAGTGCATGTCATGGTTACAATATGATGAGCCTATAGGTGATCTAGATATGATGGAGGATAAGGTGGATAATCTGAGCCCACGATGCACCCTATAAGTCCTATTATCATTTAAGGTATACACACCGCCCGTGACTTACCCGGAAGAAGTAGATGAGACTATAGGAATCCTAATAGAGGTAGAACCTTTGGACTACATGAAACTAGAGGACTTAGGCTTAAATACTTGTAGTCATGACCTCTTTCCTAATTTTAGGGACTTTTCTAGTGTTGATAAACCGGAGCCTCAACCTTTACCCAATCTTCCATTCTTAGATGTAAATCTATGAGACAAAAGAGGAACCGGCCCACCCATCAACCCATATAGTTCGGGTAGTTTTAGGATGAAGGTAGTAGAACCCTTGACCATTCACACACCGCCTTCACCCTACATAGCATACCTTTAATGAAATGGTGTGTATCGCTACTATCACACATACTTGACCTTAGTGTAGGGGAGACCCACCTTTTACGCGTCAAATAAGCGTAGAGTCAGGCTCGTGACTTGAACAAAGACAAGCGCTTATTGGGAGGCAACCCAATCTTTTATCTTCTTGCATTTTAGGTATGTCTTGTTTGTCTTGTGTGTTTGTTTTGAGTCATGTGGTTTTGTTAACTATTTTTGTGGGTTTTGAGGTAAATTTTACAAGAATCAACTAAGGCAACTTGCGTGTACGAATTTTTAAAGAAAGAAAATTTTTTCTTTACAGACCCTGGAGACGGCGTCAGGATTAATCCTGACGGCGTCGCCAGCCTGCTATAGGAAAATTCATTTTTATTTAATTTTTGAGATATTAATCTTGTATAAATTTTGAAATTTAGGTTTTTTTCAAAAAAAACCTGCAGAAAACCACGATTAAATTAACATATTCATCCTATCCTTTATTTGTTTTCGTAGAGTCTAAACTTAGTTAATGAAGTTGTATTTATCATTCACCTGTGGATTTTACGCTTGGTATAGTTGTTCTTGTTTTTGATTTGTAGGTTATATTTGATGAGAAGAAGCTTGGAAGTTCTTAGGGAATTTCATTAGACGATTCTTGGAGGATGATTTAACCAGTTATCGCATGTTTCTTCTCCATTATTGAGCAAACTAGGGGAGTACTAGTTTCTTTTACTTGTTTTCTTTTCCTTTTATTCGTTTATACGGGTACTTCTAAAGAACATTGGGGACAATGTTCAACTTAAGTGTAGGGGGAAATAAACCTTGGAAACTATTTTTCAATTGCCATTTACTTTGCCCTTAAAATGATGTGTAATATAACCAAACATAGCTTAGACGGTAATTTTGACCAAAATTAAAAAAAAATTATGACACATACCGACGAAAACCAAGTATTAAAAGCGTCTCATAGATAGAAATTTATATGACTAGCACAAAAAACCCTCAGAATTCCATCCCAAAAATGTGAGGTTTGCCTTTAGATCTATACGAATTTGGGTATCCATTTTTGATACCTAATACTACCTCCGTCTTATATTAAATGTCCAGTTTTGACCTTTTTAGTCTTTTTTTTAAACATTGACCTTAAATAACTTTTTTTTGTTATTTAATACTTGATGAAAATTATACCAATTGAAAACACATTTTAAACTCAATCTATTCATATGTTTTACATCAAGTATTATATAACACAAACAAATATATTTAAGGTCAAAGTTGAAAAAAAAAGACTTAAAAAGTCAAAGTGGACATTTAATATGGAACGGAGGGAGTATAATTTATACCTTTAGCTTGTTCGAGTTAAGGTTTAAATGCAGTCATATGTGTCTATTTCGTGTTGACGGATGTGTACATATGGTCTTTTTCGCCTTTTCTAGAACATTGGTATAGGTATTAAATTATATGAGTGTACCGGTAGTGTATTAAATTCTAGAACTTGTTTTTGTGATGTATCCCGAGACCGCATAGTGAGTATTAGGATTGCTAGATAAGAGGCACTAAGATTAACCCATGTTTTAAACCTGTAATTGTTATGATGGTCACCTCAATCATATAACTATCCCACCCCCTTGCCGTGCACTCATTTTTAGTGCAGGATACTCCTAGTACAACCCACCGAGCCTATCCTTTTCATGGTTCTCGTAATTTTGTGGTTAAGTCGGACTATTAATGAAGAGCATTGTTAACCTTTGAACCAATTATTACACCCAAATCGCCTTAGCCTTCCTTGTATGTACTCGTTTTTAGTACATTATTGTTCTAACCTAAAGTTAATTGTTTGAGTACACGATTGCTAAGTCCTTATCCTTGTAAATACAGTTTTGGGACGATTAGAATTCATGGTACTATTCATCTTATGAAGAATTTATTACCCCTAATAGAGCTCAATAAGCTCTGTGTTATTTTGATCCAACTTAATTCGGGTCATTAGTTAGATTGTAATTATTAAGTATGTAAAAATTCAAGTGTAGGGGTGTATCTATAAACCCCCCCATGATGTATTATATGTTTAAGCAATGACAGGGCAAAAGTGTACTAATATATATATATATATATATATATATATATATATATATATATATATATATATATATACATAAAAAAAAGAAAAAAAATGTACGGGCTACCATTTACTTATGTTTATGTTTATCATAGAGTCAAGAAAAGAAAAATAAAGAGATTGATGTAGAGTTTTGTAGAGTTTGTATATCTTGTCCGAGTCTTTGGCTTAGCAACCAAACCAGCGTGTATTCGTATAAATAATTAGCTAACCCTTTCACCCTAAATTCACCCAAAAGTCACTCCCCAAATATATCCCATTTGTTTCTGTTTCCATTAATATTATCTTACACCTACGCATCACAACCCTTTAAAAGACCTCTTTAATAGAAATGATTAATACTTGCTCTTAGTGGTGGAGGTTTGATCCTTTACCAAGCCTATAGTAATTTATATGCTATGATAGGTAATGAGTGTTAATTTTCCATTTCCTATAGTTGTTATAATTTATTATACACCTGAGAGAAAGAGAGAATCCCAAACACTTATGTGAGGTGCTAGTATATACTTTCCGTTCTTTTAATTACGAGGTCTAGGAGGTTGTGTCGTAAATTACTTTTAAGGAGTAGGTTAAATGCCCCTAATATTGCTATTGTCTAGGTAGAAAAGCTCATTTGCTTGAGGACAAGCAAATCCCAAGTGTAGGGGTATTTGATGATGTGTCATTTTATACACTATTTCGAAGTCGTTTAATTTAACCCCCTAAATCATGCAAATATACCCAGATCACGTGCTTAATCATTTGTTTTTCTATTTTTATTGGGTGTCTTTTGGAGGAAATACACGTGACTTGAGCTCATTTGGAGAAGAAAGGGACAAGATTACAACTCTACACCAAATTTGATGAAGAAAATAGCCATAAAATGGTTGGCGACGGTGTCATGATTTTTCGCGAAGGTGTCAGGATTTCGCCAAGGTTTCAGGATTTCTTGTGACACTGTCAGGATTATAGAGCTACAACTTCAGGATTTTGGCGACACCGTCAGGACAAACCGACCTAGGGTTTTCCTACAAATATAGCCTCATAACTTGGTTTTTATCAAGCCCCTAACCCTAAGTCTGATTCTAGGGTTTGGGTAGGTGTTTTTCCAGCAGCTTAGAAGACCTAATTCATTCCATAAATATCTTGTAATGGTTTGATTATCACTTATATCTTAATTCATGTATTCAATTCCTTTTGTTGATTATGATTTCTCTTGTTTGAGTATGCTTGGATAATTCATCTAGTATTTATTTGGGTATGCATGAAACTTGTTATTAGTTGATTAGATCTTGTTGTTTGTGACAGATTCAATGAGTATAATTGATTATAGTTTATAATTCTTGTTTCCTATTGCTTCTTGTTGATGGATGTGCATGTTAGGCTCTAGAAAACTAGCCATAAGATATTAAATTTGCTTAGACGTCTAGGGAAATGCGAGTGTATAGAAAGGATACCATCGGTAATAGTCTTCATACTACCTTACCCTAATATGGTTGATCCCTCTTAAGTGTTTTAATGCATGTAATGTACTCTTAGTGGCCTTGTAATAGTCTTTATACTACCTTACTTGTGCATTGCCCTAATGAAATATTACATAGATGGTGGGTTCGTGTAATTCATTCATGAAGTAGGAAATACTTACACATTACATCTCAAGTGTGACAAAGCAATAGGTAGAATTAGATAGCTAACAAGGAGTAGTGCATCCCAGGTGAATACGCTTTGTTGTATAATTGTTTTCTAGTTTATTTTATTGCAATTAGAGTAGTCATTAGCTAAATCAAAACCCCTTCAAACCCGAGATTTTACTTGCTTTCATAAAATATAAAAATACAAAAATAATCTTCCTTCAACCCTTAGACCTTAGTGAACATCCAATACGGCCTTCACAGTAATATTCCCCTAGAGAACAATAACAACCCCCGAGCCTTAGTTATACTACACTACAATGATTAGGTGCACTGACTAGGGGGTTGTAAAACTTCTTGTTGAAGTCTAACGACGACCGCATCAATCATGTATGTCTATTCCATCATTATGGATGTGTATATGGGGTTTTAACGCCATTTCTAGAGCATTGGTATCGGTATTAAATTATATGAGAGTGTACCGATAGTGTATATAATTCTAGAACTTGCTTTAGTGATGCATCCTAAGAATGCGTATTGAGTATTAAGAATTGCTAAATGATAAGAGGTACTAGGATTAACCGATGTTTTAAACCTGTAATTGTTATTATGATCACATCAACTATATAACTATCCACACACCCGTGCTCACACTTATTTTTAGTGCAAGACTCCCCTAGTGAAACCCACTAAGCCTATCCTTTTGCGGTTCTCATAATTTTCTGATGGATTCTGGATTATTAATGAAGAACATTGATAACACTCCAAATATACATAAATAATCCCTCGTTAATATGTAAATTTTCTATATAAATATGTTAAATATTAATTGTTTAGGTACTTATTTGTGTAATAACTGTTTCAGGACCAAAGATCACGAAAATGACTAAGAACGCAAAAGAAATTCATTAAATAGACTAACGGTCGTTAAAAGAAGGATCTAGGATTAAGGAAAAGAAGTATTAAATGTGTTGAAGCTAAGTGCGGCACACTTCATAAGGAAGTGCGGCGTCCTTTGGATCGTGGAGAGAGAGATCTGAATGGTGAGGAGAAGTATGACGCACTTTTAAGGAAGTGCGGCGCACTTCAGCCTGCAGTTACTCCAAATCATAATGATGAGAATTGAATCCATGGCTCTTCATCTCTTTTCTCTTCCCAACTGATATGCTACCTAAGGCTATAAATAGAGGACGAATTAAGAGCTTCAGACATCCTCTCACATCCCATTTCACAAACAACAAACAAGAATCAAGTATTCTTTCTAGTGATAAGTTTTAGAATCATTTTAGGAGTTGGAAGTAAACTCTTTCATTAGTTCTTCTAATTTCTAGGTTGTAATCAGTTGCATAAGGTACTAGTGAAGTTATTTTGAAGCTAACAACAATTGTGACAGAATCATTATTGGTTTCTGGGTTCTATTTTGAATATAAGTAGGCAGTTCTTGAAGAATCTGTGTGAAATAACTAATTTTTGCTCTTGCATTCGGTATAATCTTGTTAATCTTCTTGAATATGATGTTTACTGAAATTGACTTGCTTGTTATGTATTTTACCTTCATCGTTATGGAGTAGTTCTTTCATGTTTATTTGAGAATTACGAGGATAATATGGATTAAACTTAGATAGCTAATGATTTTTGGTAAATAGTAAATATGAAATTGATATTTTTATTCTTGGATCCTTAATCATCATTTGATCACCACTTAGTTTGGATATAGGTCGAAAGACTCCGACTTACGTGCTTGATTTCTAGATTGTTTGTCTATGACAACTCGGTCTTAGCCTTGTGAGGATTGGCTAACAAAATGATCATTAACCCAAAAATACAAAGGTTTAACGCTCAACCTCATGTCTAACGAACTTGGTTGAGCAAGTTTATATTTGTTATTTCCAAAAGCGAATTGGACTTAAAGCATTTGTCATAATAAAGATTAAAGGCCGAAAGGATTCTTCATTATGCTAAATAGATAATCTTTTAAGTAAACTACCATTTATTTATCAGATTATACTTAACTTCATGGACTCGTTATTATCCCAAGTTTATCCCTTTTACTCTTGTCTCCCAAATAAACATCTCTTTTATAATACTGAAATCCGTGTTACCGTTTATCTTTAGATTCGTGACAAATCTTAAAGATACCCTTTGCAAAACTAATAAACTTTTCATAAACACTAATCCTGTGGAACGACCTGGTCGTTCTAAATCTATGCTATAAACGAGGGTTATACTTTACCCGTGTGTTAGTTGAAAATCAGTTAAAACTAGTATTATAAATTTAAAGCTTTATTAACACATCAAAAGTTTTTGGCGCCTCTGTCGGATATTGAATTATTTCTTGTTTAAGTATTTCATGTTTTGTAAACCAAAATTTACTATCCCGTCGTACATTTTTCTGGTAAACTGACCCAAAAAATCACTTTTACTGTAGAAAGTACGACGCACTTTAATAAAGTACGTCGGTTTTTCTAGAAATTTCAAAAGTACGCCGCACTCGTTACCAAGTACGACGCACTTTCTGGAAAATTTCCAAAAATAGATATAAATTTGACCCAAAATACCCACCCAATCTTTCTAACATTTAAATTTACTTATGAGAATATAAGGATTGCCTTCCTTTTGATCTTACTTGCTACATTTACATGTTTGTACAACTTGTATGTTAAAATGAAAAAATCAAAAAAATATTTCTTTTCATATGCTAAGCTTGAATCTTTGCTTGATGCTATTTATATGTTTCTTACATGTTATTTGCTTATTTATGAATGCACTAATAGTTACAATAGTAGTTATGTTAATCAATTTAATAAAAAAACTCACCACGTATGCTTTAAATGATTATGTGATAGTTCTTAATGAAATAAGTTATGAACCAATGATCATTACCTGTTTTAATGACTATTCTAATTACTTAAACACACCTATTCATGATGAAAAACTTATAAATGCAAAAATGAGGAGTTATAGTAAAATTGATCACATGAATAAATATGGAGTAATGACTAGGGATAAAATAACTTTACATGACTATTATCATAAATTCAATGTTAAAAATAATAATTGGATAATTAAAAAACTGGAAATGAAGAGTTTTATACAATCTGTAACTGAAAAACACATAAGTACGCCGCACTTTTTACAAAGTACGACGCATTTTTAAAAAATAGGGCAAGTACGCCGCACTTATTTACAAGTGCGCCACACTTACAGGTCTGACAAATTACAGAAGCTTTGTAACTCATTTACTATGCAAAAACCGTTCAAATTTTCAACTTGTAAATGCTTACTAATGCTAGTTAAGTATGAAACATCACTTATGTTTGCTTGTACTAACCAACTAATGTTTATTTTGATGTTTTGTCATATTAAAATAGAAATGGACCCAAACACTAGCATTGGTCGATTGTGCTTAGGAGAGAACAACCAAGGTTCCGTAGCTAAAGGTATTGAGAATAAGGAACAGTGGGAAGGACCTGAGTTCCAAGACATAGCTAGTAATAGGCAAGAGAGAGAAGCTAAATTCTTTACTTTTTATAGGATAAAAGAAGAGGGTGAACATTATTTCACACCATGCTATATGGGTGGATTACACACTTATTGTAACACCCTCAAATCTGAGCACGCAGCGGAATGTTTGAATATCCGAGGACGTTACACTTATGGATCAATAGCACAAGATTCTGAGAACGACTACTAAACGTGTCGTTTGAAAAAGATACATTGGATTAACAAAATACTTGTTTGTTACATAAGCCCATGGCTTCAAATTTCTTCAACAATATAAATAAAGATTCCAGTTTATAACAATTTCCCAAAATGTAATAAAACCCCAAATCTTAAGTGTTGACTCTTCAATTATTGACTTCCAATGTATCATCGCACCTCGTGCCTTATTGACCTGAAAAACATGCTTAAAACGTCAACATAAAGTTGGTGAATTCATAGGGTTATGTAAATCAATAGTAGGACCGCAAGATTTCTAAGTGTATGATTTAGCAACACATGCAACATCATAAAAAGTGGTTACGTTTTCCTAAGCTCATGACACTGAGGCTCGACATGTATAAATGCAAATATTGCCAATGAATGCCCGTGAATGATGTTCTAACCCGAAACATCCTAAATCCGACATGGTATACGTTCATTCCCAGTGATAGCTAATCACCCGAACGGGGATCATCAATCCCAAATAGATCTATCAATAACATTCGCGCTCATACAATGCAGTTCCCAACTACAACTATGCAACTAACAGTTCATGATAAAGGGCTCAATGGGTTATTGCTACTTAGGCAAACACGTGATCATTGTGAAAAAATGTACACTTGCGTCCAATTTGTAAAACAAAGCATGTTCTCACCTCAAAGATGTAAATCATTTAAATAACATTAAAACATGGGGCTATGAACTCACCTGAGTGAATAGTCCTCTGGAAATGATAACATATATCTAAGTAAGCAAGAAGTAACACTGTCAAATAACTAAGTAAATACGGTCAAGTCTTAGTCTATAGTTTTAGGGTAAATACTCATTGCATAAACTAAATTTAATTACAAATTTATATATATTGTTATCACTTGTTAATAAATGTCCTTATTTATTAAGTTGTCATTCAAAACCGGATAACACTCGAGTATAGTTATAATTCGTTTGACTTGTTAGGTGTTTAGATAATTCACCTTTGTTTACAAGGTACCCTTGAGTTTCTAGATATTACACTTTAGTCCCTAGGTTTATAAAATATAACATTTACATTTTTAAACCTTTTAGTTTTGATAATTACAAAATTCGTCCTTTAGGTTTTCAGGGTTTCAATTTAGGTCCTTATTGTTTCACAACAATCCCTATGTTTTTAGAATGTTCAAAACAGCCCCTCAACTTATTTATAGTTCAAATGTGTCAACTTTAACCCTCTAAGTTTTGAAGTTTACATTTTTAGTCCCTTTATTTGCGAAAATTGCATTTTTAACATCAAATAAAACCTAACAAGTGCATTTCGTTTTGTTAAGTGGAAATAAGCTGTCAAAGCTGTTTCGGCTTATAAATAAGCTCATCGGGCTTATTTTTGGCTTAACGGGCCTTATTGGGCCCGTTAGGGCCCGTTTGGTGTTTTAAGGGTCCATTAGGGTTTTAACAAGCACAAAGGGTTTCGATAAGCTCATTTAAGTTCATTGGGTTAGAAATAAGCTCGGGAGAGCTTATTAGAGCTTTTTCAAACTTATTGGGCTCGTGAGCCCAATATCTCAAACCTGAAAGCTACACAAGGGTCCCCCATGTATTTCTAGCTCGTTTTTATAACTTATAAGTTTATTAGGTCTTATTCTAACTGCTCTTTCCTCACAGCTTATTCAATAAGCCATTTGGTTAATAATTGGGCCCGTTGGGTTCGTTTTGGGCCCGTTAAGGGTTTTAGGGGTTTAGGCCTAACCTATATGGGTCCATTAGCTATACTTTAGGTCCATCAAGCTTATAAAGTTGTATAAACTCACCAATAAGCTGTTTGAGCTTATGGTGAGCTTATTTGCCAGAATTAGGCTTGTTCGTGGGCTAGAAGACCCGTTAAGGGTTCGTTTGGTTTTAAAAAGGTACAAAGGGCCCATTTTAATATAAGTAAGTCCCTTAAGTTCATTGAGCCCTCATAAAATTTACCAATAAGCTACCATGAGCTTATTATGAGCTTATTTGTTTGCATGAGGCCCGTTAGTGGGCTAGGGAGCCCATTAAGGAAACACATGGATTTATTAGCATTGTTTTCGGCCTAATGGTATTTCAATAAGCCCCTTACTTCATATAAGTTCTCAAAAAAGTTGTTCAATGCTGATTAGTGGTCGTTTGATTTGGGCCTCATTGGTGGGCTGTTGGGTTTTACGAGTCTATTAGTGGCCCGTTAAGTGTTCTAGTGTTTCTTAGGACTCGTTATTATATTAGTGACTTATGTGAGCTTATTTTAGCACGCCTCAAGGTTGTGTTCACCCATGCACCCGTTTATTTATGTCGCATGTATGTTTTCAAGTCTTAGTATCATGTTTACAATAAGTGTTTACATATGGATTTCATGAAGTTCGTCGTAAGTGTGGGGTGTAAGTCATGGTTTGCGTGAGTGTTACCATGTTCTTGATATAACGAAGGGTTTACGGTTTTTGCTTGTTATAAGTCCTAGTGTTACATTTTTATCTACGTTCTTAACATCACACGAGTTGCCATACGCAATCACATTGCTTAACACACGTTCATTTTGCACTTAATCACGCATGTTTTAATCTAGTGCACCACTTATATATATATATATATATATATATATAAAATATATATATATATATATATATATATATATATATATATATTACATATATATATATATATATATATATATATATATACGTGTCATGTAACTAGTTATCAAGAAAGGACCACGCATAACACAATTGTTAAAGGTTCAAGTGCGACTTACAAGGGTCCTAGCGTCTTGGTTTCGACTTGTGGATGTGTGGAAATGCTAACCTTTAGCGTGTAAACCCTTGTGGATCTTCGTTGGCTCGAAACAAAGTATGTGGGTGAGTTTGTGACCCGAATAAGTAGAGAAACAAAGGTAGAGAGTATATGTGTTTATGGTTCAAGTGATTGTGTTTTTAAGAGTGTAATATGGTGAGTTTATGTTAGTATTTATAGGCAATAGGCTAGTTAACTCTTCTTGGTCCTTACTTAACTATAAACGAGCTACATGAGGTGGTTTTTGGAGTTTCTAGTTACTCACTCATGGTTTTAGGCTAAACCACTCAAGTACCACTCTTAATGACTTGCATGATGTACAAGATTTAGTTAGATTAGGAAAATCTTAAAGTGTGCATATACATGTATATGCCGCTGTTAACCAAGGAAAAGAGACACAAATGAGTATTAACCATTGTGTATTTGCTAGTTAGGAACCAAAAGTACACATCTTAATTAGTTTTAGGATGCACTAGTACTTTAAAGAGATGTTAGGAGGATTTCTAGTTGATTTGTGTGTTTGTAACTGGCCCTTAGGGCATTTAACACATCATTTCATTTAATTTTGTGTTAAGGTTACAAACGTGGTTATTGGTTTAAGTCTTGGTAAGTCTAGGTATTTCCGGGGTATGTTCAAATGTATTTTATTCTGAAATGTAACCCTTTTACGTGACCAATAAAAATAGAATACGCCAGGTACATAATTATCTTCCTAATAATTATATATTACTTGATTGAGGAAAACCTTAATTTATTTGACGACCGTTTACATTCATTGATTATTTTTAGTCTACGCAATTTAGCTTAAAAGTAAACATTAAAAGTAAACGCATATCGGACTAAAATAATTTGTGATCACTAATAAAGTCATACAATGACATGAAAATGAGAAATGTTACAGTCTCCACCCATTAAAAGAGCTTTGTCCTCAAAGCTTAAGACCTTGTAGTGGATGACGAAGCCCGGTTTGTGAAGAGTTGTGGGTATTTTTGTTTGAACAAATCTTCACGTTCCCAGGTGAACTCAGGGCCCCGCCTAGAGTTCCAGCAAACCTTAACCAATGGTATCCGGCTTCGCTTCAATCGTTTGATCTCCCGTTCCATGATTTCAACGGGCTCTTCCACAAACTGGAGCTTATTGTCAACATGAATTCCTTCTAACGGCATGACTAATGGTTCGTCGGCGTAACATTTCTTCATATTAGACACATGGAAAGTATGGTGAACTCTACTCAACTCTTGAGGAAGTTCCAGCCTGTAGGCAACTTTCCCAACTTTTGCTAACACCTTAAAAGGTCTGACATATCTCGGGTTCAGCTTGCCCCGCTTACCGAACCGTACGACTCCTTTCTAAGGTAAGACCTTGAGCATAACTCTGTCCCCAATCTCGAACTCCATCGGCTTTCGTTTCTGATCAGCGTAGCTCTTTTGTCGATCTTGTGCAGCTTGCATCCTTTGCTTGATCAGGATGATCTTTTCCGTTGTTTCTTGGATTAATTCTGGGCCAGTCAGTTGGGCTCCCTAACCTTGGCCCAGCATATTGGTGATTGACATTTTCGACCATACAGTGCCTCATAAGGGGCGGCCTTTATGCTAGCGTGATAACTGTTGTTATAATGAAAAACTTGGCCAACGGCTAATGCTAACCAACCTTTGCCCTAAAAATCGATCATAGCAAGCACGAGCATGTCCTCGAGAGTTTGAATGGTTCTCTCGCTCTAGCCGTCAGTTTCCAGATGATACGCAGTGCTCATACTAATATCTATACCTAAAGCTTTCTGAAATGATCTCCAAAAAATTGAAGTAAATCTTTCGTCACGATCACAGATAATTGAGGCAGGTATCCTTAACCGTTGCCACAATTCCTGTTCAGGTACTACTTAACCAATTTTGTCAAATGGATCGTCTCCCTTATTTGCAAGAAGTGAGCATATTTTGTAAGTCGATCCACAATCACCCAGATGGTGTCGAAACCTTGTGACGACCTAGGAAGTTTGGTGATAAAATCCATTGTGATATTATCCCACTTCCACTCGGGTATTTCTGGTTGTACTAGCAATCCCGATGGCCTTTGATGTTCGGCCTTGACCCTTACATATGTCAGGAATTTGCTAACATACGTGGCGATGTCAGCCTTCATGTTTGGCCACCAATATAATTTCTTCACATCTTGGTACATCTTTTCGGAACCAGGATAGATAGAATATTTTGACTTGTGGGACTCGTGCATAATCACGGATCTTAAGTCTCCATAGCAAGGTATCCAACTCCTGCTGTGTAAACATAGTGTTCCATCGGCACGCGGTTCCAATCTTTCCCTGGGTATATCCCTTCGGATCATACCGCCTACATCTTCATTCACGAGATTCTCTGGTCTCTGGGCTGCGATCTGAGCTTCTAATATTCGTTTGGGGAGATCCAAACCAATTGTCATAACTAAGGCTCGAACCCGCAGTGGCTTAATCCGTTCCTTGCGGCTCAGCGCATCGGTCACTACGTTTGCCTTCCCTGGATGATAACGAATATCACAATCGTAGTCACTCAGTAATTCTAGCCAACGGCGTTGCCTCATGTTAAGCTCCTTCTGATTGAGAATGTGTTGTAAGCTTTTATGGTCGGTGAACATGATGCATCTGGTTCCGTATAGATAGTGTCTCCATATCTTTAGGGCAAACACTACCGACCCAAGCTCTAAATCATGAGTGGTGTAGTTCTTCTCGTGAACTTTAACGTTCAAGAAGCAAAGGCAATCACTTTTCCTTCTCTCTGCATTAAACACAGCACTAAACCCTTGTGTGACATCACAGGTATACCACAAAGTCTTCGCTCCCTTCAGGTAAAGCAGAATTAGTGCACTGCACAGCTTCTGCTTTATTAACTAAAAAGCATTCTCTTCCTTTTCTCCCTAGTCGAACTTGATTCCTTTCTGAGTAAGTTTCGTCATTGACTTAGCAATCTTCGAAAATCCTTCAATGAACCTTCGATAGTAACCAGCAAGACCTAAAAATTGGCGGATCTCCATTGGTGTCTTGAGGGATACCCAACTTTGATAGACACCCTAATCTGGTGTGATCCACATTATGCCTCTAATACACAATGACGTGTCCGAGAAATTGTACCTTCGGAATCCAAAATTCACATTTTGAAAACTTTGGCATACAACTTCTCTTTCTTAAGCAATTCCAAAATTGCTTTAATGGTGTTCTTCATGTCTCTCTTTCGTCTTTGAATAAATAATTATGTCATCGATAAAGACAATTACGAACTTATCCAAGTAAGGTTTGCACACTCGATTTATGAGGTCCATGAATACCGCAGGTGCGTTTGTCAGTCCAAATGGCATAACCTGGAACTCGTAATGGCCATACCGAGTTTGAAATGCTGTCTTTGGAATGTCTTGCTCTCGCACTCTAAGCTGGTGATATCCTGATCTCAGATCTATCTTCGAATAAATACTGGATCCTTGAAGTTGATCAAACAAATCGTCGATCCTCGGAAGTGGATAACGATTCTTTATTGTCAGTTTATTTATCTCACGGTAGTCGATGCACATCCTGAATGAACCGTCCTTCTTTTTTACAAATAAGATTGGGGCTCCCTAAGGTGAGGAACTTGGCCTTATGAATCCCTTGTCAGAAAGTTCTTGTAATTGTTCTGATAATTCCTTCATTTCGGATGGGGCCAATCTGTACGGTGCTCGAGCTACGGGTGCGGCTCCGGGAATTAAGTCGATTTGGAATTCCACTGGTCAAGCTGGAGGAAGACCTGGCAAGTCCTCGGGAAATACTTTGGGAAAATCTCGGACGATTGGTACGTCCTTTATTTGTTTCCTTTCTGACTTATCCTCCTCTTTCTTGGCGGATATATGTGCTAAAAAGACCTGGCATCCTTTGGCCATGTACTCTTGAGCTTTTGAACATGAGATAACTATCAACCGGATTCACCCCGTTTGCTACTTTCGTGCACGAAAATTCAAAGTTTCATTCCGTAGGGAATTATGACAAGTTTCTCATCACACACGGATCACGCGTGACATATTCTTAACCAGTCCATACCAATAATAACATCGAAACTACCCAGTTCTACGAGCATTAGATCTATGTTGAAAACGGATTGTCTAAAGAAAATTTAAGGTGGCAACCTCGTATAATATTGTCCCTATCTCGACCCCCTAATTTCCCTCATCTAATTCGACATCGTAATAATTTTCTAATGAAGTTGAGGGCTATGTTTTATCAAGGGACTAAATGCAGTGGATATAAAACATCTATCGGCACCAGTGTCGAATAAGATAGATGCATAGTGGTTATTTAAGAGGAACGTACCCATGATGATATTGGCATCAGGGTTTCTCGGTGCATTTCCCTCTTTTCTGCATTCCCAACTGCATAAACCCAGCCTTGTGCATTCCCATTTCCTCCATCTTTATTCTTCAGCTTAGGGGAATCTCTCTTGAAATGTCCTGGTGCTCCACACTTGAAACAATCATTTCCTTTGGGAGCTGCCCCATTTCCTTTCTGAGTGTTAGCAACATTTGTGTTACCAGTATTCTTGCAATTGCGAGCAAAGTGCCCTATTTTGTTACACTTGTGGCACCTCTGGGTGCACAGGCCATTGTGGTGGAGATGGCACTTGGTGCACTTGGGAAAGGATCCCCCATAAGGCTTCCTTTTGCGTGTCCCCATATTGTAGACCTTGGCGACATTCTACCTCTTGAAGGGTTGCTGTTGGTGACCATGGTTGTTTCTGGATGAATCATTAGCCTTCCTCTTGTTGTCAGATTGCCTTTCGGCGTAGGTGCGAGTTTCTGATCCATCAATTCATTGGCCAACTCAATAGTCTCATCCAACATCTTGGGTCTAGCAGGCTTGACGTTCCTATAAATGTTGTCAGGAAGTCCACTGATGTACTTGTCAACCTTCTCGATTTCATTGGCAACAAACTGGTACATCTATCAGGGTTAACTCTTGGAAACGTTTTTATGATGCTGGAACATTGGTTTCCCTTGACCTTTAGGTTCCACAGCTCGATCTCTAATTTCTTGATTTCACCCTGCGGACAATACTTGTCCGTCACCTTTTTCTTGAGTACTTCCCAAGTCATTGCATATGCCTCTGGACCTAAGGTTCTTATCTGACCATTCCACCAAGTCAAAGCAGCACCTAACAGAGTGCAGGTAGCAAACTTTACTTGATTCTCAATAGCACAACCACTGATATTGAAAACTGACTCCATCTTTTCAATCCACCGAGTTAAACCGACCACGCCTTCAGTCCCCTTGAAGTTCAAAGGTTGACACTTCATGAAGTCAGCGTAAAAACAAGGGCGCGCAGTTTGCACGTTCCTTCGGTTATCCCCGTGCGAACTGTGGCTTCCATCTCCATTGGTGGAGTTTCGCAAAAGAGCTTGGTCGATCATTGCTTGGATGGATTCTGGAGTCATGTTGTTTGGGTTGGTGTCGTTAACAGGGGTATTTGGTCCTCTTCTGGTTGTAGGTGCCATGATTTGTCTAGATCACAAAATACAAAACATGAGGTTATATGACATAATATAATAATATATAGATGAGATAAACAACACAAGAGAGGTATATAGTACAAAGTAACACATCCATTTCATTTATAACTTTGAAAATTTTACATGAAATAGTTGTCAGAGTACACACAATATAATACAAAAGATCTAAGGCTATGCTAGCGGGGAAAATCCCTAATACTTAACATGCCTGTATAATGACCTAGCAAGATACAATAACATAAATCACTAGATGTGACTATCAGCATCCCTAGAAGCATCCTGGTAATCTGGAATCCTAGCTTCTGGTCCTGGCTGTCTAGCTCTCCTCTACGGTTCTCGTAGTGCTAACAACTCAGTCTGCATGTCGCTCATCTCTCGCCTCATATCTCTGATGACTCAGAGAGTCTCTACCATCTAGTCCTAACGCCTACGATCAGTCTCTCAAAGCGCTGCTAACTCAGCCTGCTGCATTTGAAAGCGAGTCTCGTGTACCTGATGTTGCGTCTGAATGAGAGTACTCTGTAGCTGTAGCTGTGTCTAGTATGCCTGGAGATAGGTCTTATGTGCATACACATGATCACGATGAGTCTGAAGCTCCTGATGAGTCACCTAACTGAATCCCATCGACCCGCTGCGAGTCCTCCACCACCATCTATACCGTCTCCTGGAGAGTCATCTTATCCCCCATAAACAAATCGACCCGCTGCGAGTCCATATCGACTCGCTGTGATATGCGAGACCTACTACCCTGAGCATCCTCTAGTAAAGCATACAAGTCCTGTGTATCACGCTCATGGAGCTCAGCAAGCTCTGTGACCCTAGTATTGACCTCTCCCACAGTCATGGGTGCTATCTCTGGAACTGCCTCTGCCGGATATACCCAAGTATCCCTAATCTCGTACCCAACATCTCTAATCCCCTGTCGCCTCTCTTCAGCATCTACCGTGCTAACAAATCCATAATCTATCCCTCGACCTCTGGTAGGTCTAGCAGTAGAACTCTCTCCGATCTCATATCTGGAGCCTAGAGTGGACAAATACAACCTCTTGCGGGGAGGTTGCTCAGACTCGGGGATATCATCCCTACAGTCAACAGGTGGTGGTATGTGTAGAGATGGTGGTAATGGTGGTAGTGGGGATGGTGGTAATGCGGCAGTAACTGCATCAAAGAGAGCCTGAGTGGATGCTATCCTGAGTGTTTGGATTTGGGTTAGACACCCAGATGATGGTGGTAAACGTGGTAAATGTGCATGTGGGGCCGTGCACCTAGCATGGCGCTCCCCTGCAGAAGGTGGTGATAGTAAGATAGGTGGTGATGGTGATGGAGTAGTCATGGTCAGAAGTCTCTCAACCTCTGCCTCTGGTGGAAGGGATATGGAAGTTTGGGGCCGGGCAGAAATCCTAGCTCCAATAGTAATGTCAGTGGAGGGTGGTGGTATAACAGGCTTTGTTCCCTCAGGTGGGAAAACAGGCTCATCAATAGGTACAGCAATAGCAGAGTCGGCCAAAGCTAAGTGCTCTTCCTCCTCCTCCTCCTCCTTGTCCTTATCATCCTCATCCTCATCATTGACGTCATCCCTAGATGAATCGCCGTCATCATCATCTCCATCATCTCCCCCGTCCATAGGATAGTCAACCAGATCATCCTAATACGATGACCCGTAGAACGCCTCCCTTAGATACCTCCTCATCATCGGCTCCCTAGAGGCCCTGCCAGGCTCAGAGTCGGTGTAGACGGAAGTGTAGGTAACAGCAAATGTTGCAGAAGACATGATTTCTGCAAAAAAGCAAAATAACTTATATAAGTATTACTTATAGGAAGGATCGATATAATATGTCTATAAGATTTAATAATAAGATCTTATAGTAATATACGTAATATCATTTATATACACGTATATAAATCATGTAAGCACTTAGTACCCTACTAAATGCTAAAGCAATGCATGTCATGTAAGCATATATGCGCTAGATGTAAACAAGTAATGCATGTATGTCCCTCGCAAATCCCATTTGTGACAAACAATTTTGAAAATGGTTATAGTCCAGACAAAACCTTTGACCTGGTTCTCTATAACCTTGGCTCTGATACAAATCTGTAACACCCTCAAATCTGAGCACGCAGCGGAATGTTTGAATATCCGAGGGCGTTACACTTATGGATCAATAGCACAAGATTCTGAGATCGACTACTAAACTTGTCGTTTGAAAAAGATACATTGGATTAACAAAATACTTGTTTGTTACATAAGCCCATGGCTTCAAATTTCTTCAACAATATAAATAAAGATTCTGGTTTATAACAATTTCCCAAAATGTAATAAAACCCCAAATCTTAAGTATTGACTCTTCAATATTGACTTCCAATGTATCATCGCACCTCGTGCCTTATTGACCTGAAAAACATGCTTAAAACGTCAACATAAAGTTGGTGAATTCATAGGTTTATGTAAATCTAGTAAGACCGCAAGATTTCCAAGTGTATGATTTAGCAACACATGCAACATCATAAAAAGTGGTCACGTTTTCTTAAGCTCATGACACTGAGGCTCGACATGTATGAATGCAAAATATTGCCCATGAATGATGTTCTAACCCGAAACATCCCAAATCCGACATGGTATACGTTCGTTCCCAGTGATAGCTAATCACCCGAACGAGGATCGTCAATCCCAAATAGATCTATCAATAACATTCGCGCTCACACAATGCAGTTCCCAACTACAACTATGCAACTAACAGTTCATGATAATGGGCTCAATGGGTTATCGCTACTTAGGCAAACACGTGATCGATATGAAAAAATGTACACTTGCGTCCAATTTGTAAAACAAAGCATTTTCTCACCCCAAAGATGTAAATCATTTAAATAACATTAAAACATGGGGCTATGAACTCACCTAAGTGAATAGTCCTCTAGAAATGATAACAGATATCCTAGTAAGCAAGAAGTAACACCGTCAAATACCTAAGTAAATACGGTTAAGTCTTAGTCTACAGTTTTAGGCTAAAGACTCATTGCATAAACTAAATTTAATTACAAATTTGTATATACTTTTATCACTTGTTAATAAATGTCCTTATTTATTAAGTTGTCATTCAAAACCGGATAACACTCGAGTATAGTTATAATTCGTTCGACTTGTTAGGTGTTTAGATAATTCACCTTTGTTTACAAGGTACCCTTGAGTTTCTAGATATTACACTTTAGTCCCTAGGTTTATAAAATATAACATTTACATTTTTAAACCTTTTAGTTTTGATAATTACAAAAAATATCCTTTAGGTTTTCAGGGTTTCAATTTACGTCCTTATTGTTTCACAACAGTCTTTATGTTTTCAGAATATTCAAAACAGCCCCTCAACTTATTTATAGTTCGAAAATGTCAACTTTAACCCTCTAAGTTTTGAAGTTTACATTTTTAGTCCCTTTATTTGCAAAAATTGCATTTTTAACATCAAATAAAACCTAACAAGTGACATTTCGTTTTGTTAAGTGGAAATAAGCTGTCAAAGCTGTTTCGGCTTATGAATAAGCTCATCGGGCTTATTTTTGGCTTAACGGGCCTTATCGGGCCCGTTAGGGCCCGTTTGGTGTTCTAAGAATCCATTAGGGTTTTAACAAGCACAAAGGGTTTCGATAAGCTCCTTTAAGTTTGTTAGGTTGGAAATAAGCTCAGGAGAGCTTATTAGAGCTTTTTCGAGCTTATTGGGCTCGTGAGCCCAATATCTCAAACCTGAAAGCTACACAAGGGTCCCCCATGTATTTCTAGCTCGTTTTTATAACTTATAAGTTTATTAGGTCTTATTCTAACTGCTCTTTCCTCGCGGCTTATTCAATAAGCCATTTGGCTAGTAATTGGGCCCGTTGGGTTCGTTATGGGCCCGTTAAGGGTTTTAGGGGTTTGGGCCTAACCTATATGGGTCCATTAGCTATACTTTAGGTCCATCAAGCTTATAAAGCTGTATAAACTCACCAATAAGCTGTCCGAGCTTATTGTGAGCTTATTTGCCTGAATTAGGCTCGTTCGTGGGCTAGAAGACCCGTTAAGGGTTCGTTTGGTTTTAAAAAGGTACAAAGGGCCCATTTTAATATAAGTAAGTCCCTTAAGTTCATTGAGCCCTCATAAAATTTACCAATAAGCTGCCATGAGCTTATTATGAGCTTATTCGTTTGCATGAGGCCCGTTAGTGGGCTAGGGAGCCCATTAAGGAAACACATGGATTTATTAGCATTGTTTTTGGCCCAATGGTATTTCAATAAGCCCCTTACCTTGTATAAGTTCTCAAATAAGTTGTTCAATGCTTATTAGTGGTCATTTGATTTGGGCCTCGTTGGTGGGCTATTGGGTTTTACGAGTCCATTAGTGGCCCGTTAAGTGTTATAGTGTTTCTTAGGACTCGTTATTATATTAGTGACTTATGTGAGCTCATTTTAGCACGCCTTAAGGTTGTGTTCACCCATGCAACCGTTTATTTACGTCACATGTATGTTTTCAAGTCTTAGTATCGTGTTTACAATAAGTGTTTACGTATGGATTTCATGAAGTTCGTCATAAGTGTGGGGTATAAGTCATGGTTTACGTGAGTGTTCCCATGTTCTTGATATAACGAAGGGTTTACGGTTTTTGCTTGTTATAAGTCCTAGTGTTACGTTTTTATCTACGTTCTTAACATCACACGAGTTGCCATACGCAATCACATTGCTTAACACACGTTCATTTTGCACTTAATCACGCATGTTTTAATCTAGTGCACCACTTATATATATATATACGTGTCATGTAACTAGTTATCAAGAAAGGACCACGCATAACACAATTGTTAAAGGTTCAAGTGCGACTTACAAGGGTCCTAGCGTCTTGGTTTCGACTTGTGGATGTGTGGAAATGCTAACCTTTAGCGTGTAAACCCTTGTGGATCTTCGTTGGCTCGAAACAAAGTATGTGGGTGAGTTTGTGACCCGAATAAGTAGAGAAACAAAGGTAGAGAGTATATGTGTTTATGGTTCAAGTGATTGTGTTTTTAAGAGTGTAATATGGTGAGTTTATGTTAGTATTTATAGGCAATAGGCTAGTTAACTCTTCTTGGTCCTTACTTAACTATAAACGAGCTACATGAGGTGGTTTTTGGAGTTTCTAGTTACTCACTCATGGTTTTAGGCTAAACCACTCAAGTACCACTCTTAATGACTTGCATGATGTACAAGATTTAGTTAGATTAGGAAAATCTCAAAGATTTGTGCATATACATGTATATGCCGCGGTTAACCAAGGAAAAGAGACACAAATGAGTATTAACCATTGTGTATTTGCTAGGTAGGAACCAAAAGTACACATCTTAATTAGTTTTAGGATGCACTAGTACTTTGAAGAGATGTTAGGAGGATTTCTAGTTGATTTGTGTGTTTGTAACCGGCCCTTAGGGCATTTAACACATCAATTCATTTAATTTTGTGTTAAGGTTACAAATGTGGTTATTGGTTTAAGTCTTGGTAAGTCTAGGTATTTCCGGGGTATGTTCAAATGTATTTTATTCTGAAACGTAACCCTTTTACGTGACCAATAAAAATAGAATACGCCAGGTACATAATTATCTTCCTAATAATTATATATTACTTGATTGAGGCAAACCTTAATTTATTTGACGACCGTTTACATTCATTGATTATTTTTAGTCTACGCAATTTAGCTTAAAAGTAAACATTAAAAGTAAACGCGTATCGGACTAAAATAATTTGTGATCACTAATAAAGTCATACAATGACATGAAAATGAGAAATGTTACACTTATGATGGAGAAATTAACTTAAAGTATGAGAAAAACTTGATCTCAAATGAGTTCTCGGTTAAGTTGTGTTTGGAATACGAGGAGAAAAGCAAAGAAAAGCTAGTGAAAAAAGAGTTGGTTTCTCTAAAAGGGGAATTTTATTTTGTGAAATTCAAAGTAAATCCTAAGGAGGAGGATGTTGAGCCAAGTATGATACTTGGTAGATCATTCATGAGACTCACCAAGGGAATTGCTAATTTTGGAAATGGAATTATTCTAATACATCCCAAACTCGATCCATTCTTGGACAACTCTGAAGAAACTGAAAAGTTTGAGGATGATTGGGATCATTTTCTTGATATTGATTTTGGAGACATACCAGAAATCGACGAAGCTGGTCTACCACCATTAATTTGTAAAATGGGAAAGAACAAGAGGAACAAGAAAAGAGCACTGAAGAATTTCCAGTTATGCTATTCTGATGTAGGACCATCAATGTCCAATGGAAAACCCTTGACACTGGAAGAAGCTGCCCAGGAGGCACTGGCTATTGATATCTGCAAAAGATTTTCCATACTTGAGGAAGAAAGACCCGTGATTGAGACTATGGCATATAGTGATAAGTACAAGAAGATACTGAATGGGATTGTTATGGATAAGCTTAAGCTGGATGGAGAAATTAAGAAAGAATAAGAAGAGGCTATAAAGCAGGTCAAAGGAGAAGCATTAAAGGAAAAGGAGGATCTTGGAGTGTTTGTTATCCCGATCCAAGTAGAAGCTAAAATCAGCCTTAGCAGACATCGATTCAGACATAAATGCCATGCCTTACCGAATCTATGTGAAACTAGGTTGAGAGGAGGTCAAAAAAGTCAACCGAGGAATTACCATGCTAAACCATTCAAAGGCAGAGCCTATGGGAGTTCTGAAGCACTATAATTGCGAAATGTATCATCCTAAATATGCCTATTGATAGAGATGCACTCATACTTGTTGGTAGAGGATTTCTAGATACTTGTGGTAGCATACTAAACACTAGAGATAGGAATACTGTACATGATACAAAACACCTTTTCGGGGGGTCTTGGTTGATCAAAATACAAAAGATGAATCATTATTATTTTTAGTGAGAGAAAGTAAAGAGAGTGGGATGAACACAAAAAGAGAGAATATTAGATTGAAAGGAAAAATGGAAAAATGAGAAATGAACATCCACCCCCTCATAGAGAGCCATGAGGGGTATTTATACTAGAAAAAAAACAAACTATTCCTAGTTAACATAAATGACCCCTGCATGGTACGCAGTGTGCAAGACTAGTCTAATTTATGTGTAAGACGCCAGCTTCACTAAAAGTGAGGCTAACAATCTCCCTGCAAGATGGCATCACACATGAATTGGTTACAATGTTCCCTACAAGAAAAATAAAGAAAAATGGTAAGAATGAAGTCTAGTATTCCTTGAGAATATCTTTGACGATCTACTTTAATAGTCCAGCTTTATTTCTTCAGCTTGTAGACGAACATACAGCTGAGGTCTTCAGCTCCCTCCCAAACAGACACCCTTGAGACTGATAAGAATTAATACATTGTTCTTGAGGGAGGGATAATATCATCAACATCATCTCACTTAGGAAGCGTTCCAGTCTTGTTTGAATTCAGCCCAAAGTACACATTTTATCCCTTTTTCAAAGTCAAAAATGTAGCACCAAAATCAATTAAGACTGAAATGCACTTTTCTCCCTCCAATAAAGTGCATATTAGAATTGTTACACCATAGTCAATTAAGTCCCGAGTGTACGCAATTTATCCCTCTATGTAGTCAAAATGGTAACATTAAAGTCAATTAAGTCCCGAATGTACCAAATTAAATTATTTTACCAAAGTCAATTAAGTCCCGAGTGAAAGCAATTTATCCCGCTACGTAGACAAAACTGTAACATCAAAACGGTAACATAAAAAATCAACTAAGTACCGGATGTACACATTTCTCCCTCTAAGATGATGACTAACTGAGAAATCATCCTACACATGTGTACATCTTATGCCAACTGGAACTGCTTACTTAGCTTCATAACTCGTGATTGCATAAGGAATACTCTGTGAGAAGATGTCGGTACTCTCTTTACAAATCTCTCTTAATCAACCCTATCTAAATCCCCTTATCTATTCGGTCGGCTAATACTGATGACCACTGATTGAAGCATAATCCTTTACTTGTGACTTAATCTTGTACTATCCATGTGACGAAGGAACATTGCAGAGACAAATCTCTGAGTACCATATAATCACCCAAAAGTATACAAAAATACATCACCACTTGAAATCTCCTCAATTACGTGAGACATTAGGTACTACAATGTAACTCCTTAAAGTGATAGCTACTTTGTGGGTATAGGTAGAAAGAATCACAAAATTAACTAGATATCCAAGTCTTCATCACTAACACAAGTCATCTTTGTTGTCGAACAAGTCATCTTCGTTGACGAAAAACAAAGACGAAATAAGTACACTCCTCATGAAATACTACTTCAATCCCAGATAAATAACATCGGACAATAACTCCGTAGTCATTAAAATTCAATACTAGCCATTATGAATGAAGGTGAATTTTGATAAGGATCATTTTTAGTGTAATGTATTGTGTTTGTTGTATTGTTGAAATCAATTAACATTCACGGGATTTTACAATTCTATGACTTAAACCGTAAAAAGAATTGACTTTTATGGGATTTTACTAAATCAAGAAAAAACCGTGAATAAAAAATTAATTGTTGTTGGCGAAATCATTGTTGTTGTCATAGAACTTGAACTTTTGTTAACGATTTGTTGAGCAAAATGATGAACGGTGCATAAATTTTGAGCTTGAAATGATTAACGGTTGATTAAAACTCAAATAGGGACAAACGGTGCACAAACGATTCACTTTGGAGGACTAACGGTTGATTTGAAGCAATTAAGGACTAATGGTGCAAACCTTTGTCAACTTTGAGGGTAAATAAACCAATAAAGGACGAATGGTGAATCTTACACGAACTCCAGGGACTAAAGTTGCAAATTTTTTCTCACCCCAAAACCCAGCCGCTTTATATCTTCTCTCTCTCTCTCAAAAGAAGATGCAACACCACCAATTAATCTTATCATCTTAACACCCTTTATCTCTCGCCAAACAGTTTTCAGATCAAGCAAGTCGATCTTATCTTTTCCATATCAAATCAACGCCTCAACTTTGAGGGTAAATAAACCAATAAAGGACGAATGGTGAATCTTACACGAACTCCAGGGACTAAAGTTGCAAATTTTGAATTTAGTTATATAAAACTAACTTTTTTTCCCTCCTTTACACGTTTTCATCTTTGTTTTCAAAATAGAAAAAAAATATGCACAAATATGGATTTGATCTTTTGAACCGGTACGGTTATCGTCGGTAAAATCCGAATATACCACGTTGATCGAAAAGATGTCACGATCACGATGGTATAAGTCTTAAGTCCCGTCGTTGAATGTCACACGAAACCGTAAAACCGAAAAAAACTTAAACGTGTATAGTACTAGTTCGGTTCCTCAAAGGTGTTTACTAGATCGGTTCTCAAGTGTTCTTTCTAGTTCGGTTTGCATGAGACTTAACTAGATCGGTTTGCACTAGACATGGTTAGTTCGGTTTCTTAAGAATCAACTAGTTCGGTTCCTTCTATCTTGTTACTTGTTCGGTTGATGAAGAAACGACTAGTTCGGTTCCAACTAAACTTAACTAGTTCGGGTCTTCAAGGATTGAACTAGTTCGGTTAAAGAAGCAATATAATGTACTAGTTCGGTGCTCAAATCTTTCGACTAGTTCGGGTCCTTAATGAAAACTACTAGTTCGGTGCTCAAAGGTTTTTACTCGTTCGGTTCGCACTAGATTTGGTGCTTTAGTTCGGGTCACACAAAATATCAAACACCTTGTTGGCACTTTTTTTTTCTTCTTTCCGTTTCACATCTTGTACACAAAAAACCAACCAGAAAAATAAGCTTTACAAATAAGCTTGATTTAACCATGAATAAGCCACGAAGATAAGCTTGTGTTCAAATAGGCTCGAAACCAAAACTGACAAATAAGCCCACAAAAATAAGCGTAACAATAAGCTTGTAAAACCACTGAGTAAGCCACGAAAAAAAGATGATAAGAAGTTGCTTTTCAAACGAAACACACTCTTTTTGTCAAACGAAACACACTCTTATTGATTAAAATGGTATTGACTTCTGATGTTTTTCAAAACAAAAACGCACCAAGTCATAACTAAATATGATGAACAGTAAGCCCAAATGAAAATTTTGTATAGAAAGCCCAAATAAGAATGTAAGCAACAAAAGTATAACGAGTGAAATTTAAAGAAAAATAAGCCAAATAAGTAAAAAAAATAAGCCTTTTTAAGCCGAACCAATAAGCTCAAATAAGCCACCACAACAAAACAACAAACACAACACACACGAATACAATACACCCCCGGTTAGCTCTTGATACCAATTGTACATGATACAAAACACCTTTTTAGGGGGTCTTGGTTGATCAAAATACAAAAGATGAATCATTATTATTTTTAGCGAGATAAAGTAAAGAGAGTAGGATGAACACAAAAAGAGAGAATATTAGATTGAAAGGAAAAATGGAAAAATGAGAAATGAACATCCACCCCCTCATGGAGAGCCATGAGGGGTATTTATACTAGAAACAAAAACAAACTATTCCTAGTTAACATAAATGACCCCTGCGTGGTATGCAGTGTCCAAGACTAGTCCAATTCACATGTAAGATGCCAGCTTCACTAAAATTGAGGCAACAATTACATCCACTTTCGATGGAGTCTGACATCAAACATTCCGTACAGCTAAGACTAGTATGAATATTGAAGAGAGTGACAGTGATGATGAAGAAGACTATGGCATCCAAAGGAACAGTTTTGGAGCACCAATGTATGGACCAAAACTTGCCAAATATCTAAATTGTAACGATCCGATGGACCGAGCTATAGCACTACAGGAAGTCATAAATTTGTTTAGAAAAGTTTATGTATGAAAGAAAGCTGTAGGTTTCCTTGGATCTTTGCTTGTACCACTACAACATATGGAATGGAAACCAGATTATAAAGGGAATTTCTGTAAGAAAGAAGAAGGGGATGGACAGTGGCATGCTGAAATTAGATTAACAGACCCCTACAAAAATGTGTATGATTAAGGTTTTAAAACCAAGCCAACAAAAAGGAAACTGTCAAAGTATCATAAGTTGAGTGATGTGATGTCACCTAACTGGTTCCCAGAATAAAAAATCATTATGATTGAAATAAAGGAGCACTTTTCGTACTCCCTTAAATTTTACCTTTTTATGTTTAAGGTTATGTTCAAATCAAAGCTATGTAATCTTTTGTATTATTAGTAGTAAAATTAAGTTTCTATGAAATATTTAGTGAAATTCTATGTTATTATGAAAATTCTACTATTGTATAGTAGCTGAGAAAACTTTTTCTCAGAAGTACGCCGCACTTCTTATGAAGTGCGTCTTACTTTTGAGCGGGAAACAAATAAAATAGTATATTTTTCATATTTAAAATTTAACCTAAATTATAAAACTCTAAAATCTGTAATTCATCATAAAAATTCAAACCTTAAACCTTCAAAACCCTAACAATGCTTAGGGTATGTCTTTTATTTTTATTTTTCTTCAATTACTTTTAATCTAATTCAATATATTTGCTTAATATTTGTTATAGTGAATATATAACTAATGATAGTTGTTAAAATACTTTTGAAGCAACCATTAGAATTTGTGTTTTTAGCATGGTTGTCAGGATCCCGATCCTGATCTTATGATCTTACGATTTTACGATACTGCAAAGCAAAAATGATTCGGATCCTACATAGGATCTTTGCATGCTTAAGATCTTATAGGATCCCAATCTTGAGCATATGATCTTAAGATCTACTCCGATCCGATCTTACTTTTCTCGAACCATAAACTCAAAAACTATGAATTTATGGGTTGTGTTCCAATAATTTCAAAAACAATAATTTAATCTTCTTAAACATTTTATAACTATAATTTAAGACAATATTTCTATGAAACATTCATATAATTGTGTGTTTATGATATATAATAATTTGTAGATTTGTATAATATTACAAAGACTATTAAGAAATTAATACAATAGTAGGATCTTACGATCCCGATCTTGCTTTACGATCCCGATCTTGCAAAGACGAAAACGATCCTCGGTAAGATCCTGATCTTGAAAACCTTAGTTTTTAGTATGATTCAATAACTAGAATTATGTTAAAGTTATAATTAAAATTTGGATTGGTTAATTTTGTTATTTAACTTAGGCTTATTAGAACTTGTTTTAAAAGAAAAAGTGAAAAAAAAACTTAGTTAAAAATTATATAAAGGATAAGTTTCATGTAAGAAAATTTTATAAAAAACCCAGAGAGTACGCTGCACTTCCTATGAAGTGCGACACACTTTGACTCAAAAAACGGGGCAGTAAGGTTAAGTTATTGTCCTAAACATGTTCGTTAACAACCTAATCTTTCTAACATAATATTTGCTTATTTTGATGATGTTTTTAGTGTAGTCTGTTGGAACGCATAACGATGAAGCCGATTCTTCTTCCTCACGTCCAAAAAGAGCCCGAATTACTAAAAGTATGGAAGAAGCTTTGATGGGGCATGTGCTTCATGAAATCTTGTTGTGGGGGAATTGTAATATGACACTTAAGAACAGGTATAACACCAACCTAACTGGAAACCTATCAAAACAAATTTACTCTCCTTTCATTATAGATTGGAATGTTTTGAACACCCTTGGTTGTGGTAATGCTATTAAAGATATGTTAGAGGTTAGGGTAAAAGAAATTGGAAGCGATGAAGTGATGTTTACATCTGAGGCATGGAAACGTGCTTTTGATATTAATGAGCCGATTTAAACAGAATTATGTCATGAATTTTATGCAATTTTTGAGTTTAATGAAGTTGTGGCCGATGATGAATTAATGACGAAGAAAGTAATCAAATTTAGGCTGTGTGGTAAAGCTTATGTTATGAGTATTCTAGATTTTGCTAAATGTTTAGGTTTATATACCGATGCTAAAATTCAAGAGTATGGATTTGAAACCTATTTTATTGGAGGTCTTAGGAATGATGATGATTTTAGCGCTGATCAGTATTAGTTGAATATTAGCAGTGAGGAAAAATTGACCTTGTCTAGGAGCTCAGCCAAAACAATTAGGAAACCTATGCTTAAAGTTTTGCAGAAATTGATTACATATGGTCTATGTCAAAGAACTATAGGTTATGACAAGGTACAGAAGAATGAGTTATGGTTATTGAGCATGTTTAAGGCCAACCACCAGAATAGATATGCTAATGTTACTTGGTTGATTTCTAAGGGGATGAAGAAAAAGGGAGTTGGAATACAGAGAGAAAGTTTGATCTGCTGTGGACAGTTTGTGACGAGGATTGCGAAAAGACTTGGTATATTGAGGACGAGGCCACTTGCACGAAAGATCTTGGTATATTGAAGCGATGAGGTGCTAGATATGGGCTAGTGCCTAATTTATTTATGAGAAAATTGAGTAAGCTCCAATTCCTCCTGTAGAGAATTGATAGGATATAATGCGGAGGTGTTACTGGAAGAGATCTTCGCATAACCTAGTACTTCCAAGAGTGAGCCATCAAAAGGGTCTTCACGACCATAATTACTTCTCCGCGATTTGTGTTGTGGCATATAAGTCGCGAAATTGGAGACTTGTGTAGGTAAATAGACTAAGGATGAATCGATTCTTCTATGCTTCGATCTTATATCTACAGCCAGTATGCTTAGAGTTCTAGAGACTATAGCTTCACTTTTGGGTTTGACTATATGTGACACATATAGTTCCATCGACTGCTTTGGTATCAGCACACAACTAACGTGAGGATGGATCAGTAAGTAATACAAAGATTAGAACAACATTTGGTTTGGTTGACGTTTGTAGTGTTCACTGGATTATTCCAAAGTCAGACTTCTAAAAACTCTTTTTTCTACTTTTTTGTCCAAGTGGGAATAAGCCTTGTTATTGGCAGCTAAACTATATTTTGTATTTATCATTTTCTACATGAAATACTCTATGAGTTCTTATTTATATTTGTATGTTGTATGGTGATTGTGTCGGTTTTTGGGAATTTTTATTACCAATAACTATTAAGGTGAAAGGACGTAAGAATTCAACGTAACGGAAGACTATTCATCAGTCTACGTACTAGAATTGAGTCGAATCATAAAAAAAGGGAAATTGTGTATCTATGACATTCATTTTTTCTCATTCATCTTTTCTTATAATTTTCTAGCCTTAGGAACCAATGCTCATATTAAGTCATGGGGGAGAGATAAATGTCTTAAAAAATGAGCTCTATATTATCTATGTTTCTACAAAAAAAAAAAAAACTTACAATTAAATTAAATTTTTTTAAAAAATCATTATTGATCACCCACAAGCAAATTGACTCTGGACTTGATAACATTACCTAGCTTTACCTCACTTTACCCAAAAATTTGTGAGATTTAGATCTTAAGGAATTCAGGTATCCATTCTTGACTATACAGATAATTTTTACTTTGACTTTCGTGGAGTTAAGTCTTGCAATGCAATTACCAAGTGTTCATCCGTCATTAGGCTGTGTATTTTTAGTTTTGCACCTTTTGCTAGGTCATTGTATCTCAGTTAAAAATTTTTATGAGTATGGCATCGCGGTGATTCTGTTAATTATAGAACTTGAGTTGACAATCTTTACGACGATCGCAGAGTAAGAGCCGGATGGTTTTCGGTGGTATTAGACATTTATCTGATTAAGAGGATATATAAAAATGCAAAAATATAAATATGAATAAACATTGTTAAAAAGTTTTCTAATTCAATTATCTAAAATTTTATCCGTACATTTTTTTTTTTTTAACGGCGAATTTATTAACGAGCCTAGCAAGACGCTAAAGCTCAAAAAGAAGCAATTACAATAAAGCTGTCATAGGGCTTTTAAGCCATCATATCCAAACAATATTTCTCCTAGCTCTAGCATTACACCAAACATAAGAATGATACACAACAAGATCAAATAACGCCTCTTTTGATGGGACTTCCGAAGAGAAGATCAGCTTATTTCGATAGTTCCAAATGAACCACCATAACACGAACATCGTAGCTTCCAAATATTCTTTCACCTCCTTCCTTAACCTCAAGCCATCTAGCCAATTTTCCCATCCATGGTACGAATGAAAACCTTATCCGGCAGCTCCCACCATTTAAAGAACCTAGAAATCATGGCAGACGCCAACGAACAAGAAAAGAACAAATGATCAGAAGTTTCGTTTCCTACGCGACAGACCGGGCATTCCATAGTTGACACTTCCATCCCCCTCAAAGACATATTAAATCTAGTCAAGAGCTTATTCAAAGTAACTCGCTAAGCCAAAATATTAACTTTGATTGGAATTAGATTTAACCATTTTGTAGGCGACCCATCAAGAACACATATCCCGTCATCTATGAATCTCCTAGCCGAAGAAACCGTGAAAACCCCTTCTCCATTCAGATTCCAATACCAACTATCTTGTTCATCAACAAGCTCTAGAGAACTTAACTTGTTGGATAAATCTTCTAACTGCATACTTTCTGCACCCCCCCCCCCTTGGCGATCTTCTAAAACCAAATAACAGACCATTGTTAACTTTAACACTAACTGAAACCTCTTTGTTCCCCTCTAGAGCAAATAAGCGCGAGTATTTAACTTTCAAAAAACCATCCCCCATCCAGTTCTTAGACCAGAATAAAGTATCATTTCCATTGCCCACATTCTTATACATACACGAAAATAAATCTACTCCTCTTCCTTTAAGTTGAGAAAGGCCGCAAACACAATCAAGCCAAACAAAATACTTCCCCTAGGGAATATCCCGATCCATGTTACCAAAAGGGCCGTGGATAGCCTTGATAACCGACACCCACAAAGCTTCAGGAAGCGCCTTGAATCTCCATATCCATTTAAACAGCAAAGCCCGGTTCATAGCAAAAAAACTTGACATACCTAAACCTCCAACTTGTTTACTAGCTACAACCCTATCCCAACTAAACCAGGAAGCCTTTCGACCACCAGGATCCACTCCACGTAAAAAATTACTTCTAAACTATTTAAGTCATTTAAGCACACCAATAGAACTTATAACCGCTTCGGTAAGAGTAAATCTACCACCGATAGAAAGAGTCTTCGCCTTCTATTTAGAAAGTCTCACCACCACTTTATCAATAATGAAATCCCAGGATTAGATCTGGGACATTTTGCTGCCCACCATTACCCCTAGATATTTAAAAGGAGTTTTGGAAGCTTTACATCCAAACATGTTTGCGCCTCTAGTAACCTCAGCATGCATCACACCTCCAACACCCATAATATTACATTTTTAAATATTAATCTGAAGACCCAAAGCAAGATAGAAACATTGCAAAATACTTACAAGATGACACAGATTCTCTTCTTTCCATTCTCCTATAAAAATCGCATCGTCTGCATAAAAGATATGAGATATATGTATCCACTCAAAGGAACCTACATGAATTCCTTTAAAGAATCCTCCTTCCATAGCACGAACAAAATAGACATGTAACGATTCCATAACCAACAAAAATAAGAAAGGAGAGAGCGGATCCCTTTGGCGTAAACCTTTCTGAAAAAAGCATTCCTGAGTTGGACTTCCATTAACAATAATTGAAGCGGTAGAAGAGACAAGACACCCTTTTATCCAGCCCCTCCAAGTATCACCAAAACCAAACCGAGATAGGATCATATCAAGAAAGTCCCACCGCACCGAATCATAAGCTTTTTAGAAATCAACTTTAAAAATCATTGTCTTTCTCTTTTTATGTTTACACCATTCTATCACCTCACTAAGAATCATGGGACCGTCAAGAATTTGACGACCACGAATAAAGGCGGATTGCTCTTTACTAACCAAACCATCAATGACCAAACTCAATCTATTCGCAAGAATCTTACCCACAATCTTATATTGACATCCTATAAGACTAATGGGATGAAAATTCTTCATGAATTTGGCATCATTAACTTTAGGAATCAAGTCTATAAAGGATGTGTTGCACCCTTTAGGAAATGACCCAAACGAAAAAAACATCTCGCTGCCCGACACACGTCACCACCAATCACTTCCCAAAACTTCTTTATGAACTCAAAAGTGAAACCATCTGGCCCTGGGTATTTGTCGCTACCACTATCCCACACTGATTTTTTATCTCCATATCAGTGACCTCTTCTTCTAACATAACCTATTGTTGATTTAGAGAAACAGGAAATGCCTCATCATTAAGAAAATGAATCGGGGAGCTCGAACCACTAGAAAAACTATTTGCAAAGTGTTGGAAAAATTCTTGCTTGACCTTGGAAGGATCCATAATCCACTCTCCATCGACCGAAACACCTCTAATAGCCCTTTGATGTCATTTTTTGTTAATAATGCCATGAAAATACTTTGAATTTTCATCGCCTTCTATAGCCCATTTCACCTTAGCCTTTTGAACCAAATCTTTTTCCCTTAAAGATTCCAAATCTCGCAATTCCTTCCAGAGATCCCTTATAGAATTTAACAAATCTTTTTGACCACCCTTCTAATTAATTATTTTATCAATAGATTGCAAGTTCTTATGAATTTCTTTCCTTTTGTCATTTTCTTGAACTCTATATTGATGAACCTAAATATTTATCTTCTTTTTCAACATTTGGAATTTCTTTTTGAAATATGACATCTTATTTGGATCCACAACTACATCATTATGCCAAGAATCATTCACCACCTGATCAAAACCTTCAATAGAAAACCACGAATGAAAAGTCTTAAAAGGGATAGGCCCATAATCCACATCACATTCTCTAAGAAAAATTGGCCTATGATCAGATAGATGCCTTGCTAGAATAAGGCCCGACAAGGCTAGAAATTGGCATAAGAGACCATCCGACACAAGAAATCTATCCAGCTTACTCATCTTTGAAGCGTCTCTAACAGCCCACGTAAAAGAAAAGCCACCAAGAGGAATATCTCTCAAATTTAAAGACTCAATAAATGAGTTAAACAACATTGCCCCTTGATTATTAAAAACTGAACCATGTCTTTCCGAAGGATACCGAACCTCATTAAATCTCCCATAAGAATTACCTCTCCTTTTTATCTGCCTAAAACCCCATGCAAGTAATTCCAAAGAATTTTTTTCTGATAACTCTTGAGGAGCATAAACACCAATCATTAAAAGATTAGAGCCTGTCACCTTCCAAACTCCCTCAATTAAAACAAAATAATCCAAAACAGAAACATTAGTTTTAGTAAAAAAAGAACGATCCTAAACATAAAGAACCCCACCCGAATTACCTACTGAAGAGCTATAACGATAATCAAAATCCATGTTACCCAAACAGAATGGACAACCACATCATCCATCTCCTCCATTTTAGTCTCCTATAAAGAAAGAAAACTGATTTTATTTTTACAACAAATCTCCTTAACCTAATCTTTTTTCGCCTTAGGTCTAAGACCTTGAATATTTAATGATAAGACATTCATTGATAACATGTCCCATCTCCTTGCCTTGAAATTAACTTCTCAATATCATTCACACACCCATCCATAGAGAATCTCATAGCTTGTCCAATCTCCACAAATTCATTCATTTGATCAAGTAAAGATGAAGCAAACCTAGGACACTTCCCCTTTGGCATCGATAAATCTTTATCACTTCCTCCACCTGCTTTGACATAACTCATGTTACATTCAGATATTTGCTCCTTCTCTACTGGTGTACTTTCCTGTAATGGCACTTTACTATTCGCCTGACCATCTTCTTTACCACTTACAATATTTTCTTTAGCTATAACTTTAGAGAATCCATGAGGTTTAGATAAATCATCACTTACTAAAGGTTTACCTTCTTTTTTTATCCTCTTGATTCAATAAATTGTAAATACCAAAAATATCCTCCGACTCCTCTTCTTCAGCATCACCATTATTATTATTATCCACATCCCTCTTACCCTCTCGTCCACTAGTTACATCTCCTATTACTCCTGAACAAATGCCTGTAAATGGTGTTGACTTTTCACTTTCTTCATCGCCACTATCCGAACTTGTTTCATACTCCTGCTCCACGAACTCAGGATTCCACCCTATGATTTTACGAGCTCTTATCACCGACACCTTGCCTTTGATAATAATTTTAAAGGATTCCATAATAAAGTCTACAATTTTTGTCACCATACACAGCCTTTTACGCCATAGATTACTATCATCGGGATCTTTTATGAATAACAGTTCACCCCACCTTTTAGTAATCATTGTGAAAGTTTTATTAGTACATGTAACTGATGGAATTCCTTCAACATCAACCCACAACACACGTTCCTCCACCTTAAATTCAGTCATCCATGGTTGAACATCAGAAAACCATTTCTTCATACCTTCATGACTTTGAAAGTTATCACATACATGAATGTCATTAAATTCTAAACACACCTAAAAACCTCCAAGATACCTTATTATAACATTTTCAAAACCTTCATCATTAAAGATAATACAAAGATTTAGCGAGGAATCAAACGTCTTAACCTTACCTACCAAAGTAAGTTTAGAATTCTTATCCAATAGACAATCATCATCAATAACCATGGTCAGTTTATCCTTTATATTCTTTACAATAGTATATGGACGAGCCTCATTTGAAACTGCTGCAGCAAAAGACCTTGAAAAACTAGATGTATCAGGGACATTAACCCCAACATGTTGCTTATGTTCCACATCCTTAACCCCTCCATTTATTGATGTTGATCCCAATGAATAGATCTTTAACTCCTTAACTTGATGTAAGGTTTAGTATTCATGGATAAATCCAAAGTACTAAGAAGGAAACTTTGAGTGAATGATATAAACTATGCAGAATCTAGTTTATACCACTTAAGAAGAATAACAGTAAAGTATGTTTAACAAACAGAAAATATAACCAAAACAATAAGGTCTAATATATTAATACGAACACTCTTTGATAGTGTTAGGGTTTACAACCTTGAAGCTATGACAATTCTATGTGTTTGATACACGTAACTCTATACCCTAGGACCTCCTTTTATACACCAAGGAGTCCTAGATGATTTACAATGTATTCTACAAACTTAGATTATTCTTAAAGATCTTTTCTATAAATATTTATCCTTATCCCGTAAATAATCTTGATCTTCAAGTAATCTTTATCTTTATCCATCCAACAGTTGTAACTTTATCAATAGTTGTAACTCTTGAACTAGCAGCATTAACTTTGTTGAAGACAGTAGTAACTCAGCAGCACTAACTGAACATAAGCAGCATTAACTACTTAGAATATTTCTTCATTCTCCATCAGCAGTACTATGTTTACTCTAGCAGTACTAAGTTACACTAACAGTTGTAACTTCTATATTAATAGTACTAACTTCTGTACTAGCAGTAGTAATGTTTTGTCTTCAACTCTGAACAGTCTTAACTTTTACTGACAGTAGTAACTTTACACTAACAGTAGTAACTAGCAGTAGTAACATTATACTACCAGTACTAACTACTTAGTATAATTTTTATTAGAACTACTGAATAGTACTAAGTTAACTTGACAATACTAATATATATACCTGGGCAGTAGAAACTCTATAAAGTCATTTGATTCTAACAATCCTCCCCTAAACTTGATGTTCATCTTCTGAATCTTTAAGTTTCTTCATTAAAAGTCTTCATCATCAGGAGGATTCATTCAAACACATCATTGACCTTTCTCTTGTTTTACCATAAGCTTAAGCAGTTGATAGCACATTTCATTCCAGTAGTCAGCTTGAAGCTTTTTATTGAGCATATTTGTGATAGTTATTGGTGTGAGGGGATATCTCTTTTCAACTAACATAAAGATGTGCATAGCTATTTGAAACCTTACATAGTGTACTCCACAGGAATCAAACAACTTCCATATAATCACTTTATATCCCTGTAGATTTCTCCATAATTCACTCTTTTTGTCAGGTTCAAACATTACTTTTAAATCTCCTCATAACACCCTTTCATATTCATCTTCTGGTCTTGTATCACCATGCTTTGCTTTGACCAACTTCCAAAGGGTTTGTAAGTCTTCCTTGTCAATACCCTGAAGCATCTTAATCATTGAAGAATACCTCTTTGAGCTTCCATCTGCTCTTATCAACTGGAAGTGTCTAATTATACCTTCTTTAATAATCTTGTATTCAACAATTACTAGAGGTTTGCTAGCTAGTGGTATAGAATCAACTGCTATATCATCATCCCTGACTATCTCTATGTGCTTTTTCATCTCTTCCTCCTTAAAATCATCATCCTTTTCAGTTTCTACTTGCTCATCTACCTTCTGTTTCTTTGACACATCATATTCAAGGTCATCACCTCTTTATCAGTTCTATCTTTCTTTGAGCTTTCCACATCTGAATCCATAGGAATGAATAAGTTTACTCTTTTCATCTCCACATCAAATAACTTTTGAATCTCCTCATAGGTTTTTCCCTTCAGCTAAGAGTGTTTGTATCCACCTATATTTTTTAGATATGTAATCATTTGGCTTCTCTTTTGTTCTTTTGTAGGTGGTCTATTTCTCTTTTCTTGTGCTCTTAATGCAGCAAAATGTTTTCTTCTCTTCTCTATGAGTTTCAACAATTTTGCCTTCTTTTCATCTGTCAGCTCCTCTTTTTCTCTTGTTTGGAGTCTTTCAGCTAGCAATCTATCAGCCTCCATCATAGCTTGTGTATTTTCCCATGATTCAATCAATGCTATGTTGGCTTCTTCTTCCTTTTGCTTTCTAATCCTCTCTTCTTCTGCTATCTCTGCTTGCATTTCAATATCTAATTTTCTAGCAAGCTTTTCATCAGTAGCGACTTGATCTTTCTTTTTCAATGGTCTTTTAAGCTCAATCATTATTGCCTTACCTTTGTCTTTGAATGAAGGTTGAGTTGAAGAAATTGTTGGTTTAGACACACATACCTGCTCTTCCTGATCATGGAAAACAATTCCCTTTGCCTTTGGTCTTGCTACAACAGCAGTAGTAACTAAAGTAGCAGCAGTTGTAACAGCTGTGATTGTCTTGGGCTTGGCTGCTTTGATTTATATCAAGGTTTAAGCTAAAGTTAACTCATCAATGGTAGTTGTTAGAGCACTAACAGTTGTAACTACCTCAGCAGTTGTAATTGGAATTGTAGGAGCAGCAGTATCTTCAACAATTACCTCCTCACTATAAAGATCATTTACTCTAAACATGTATTCATCATTCAACTTCCCTTAAGTTTCATCAATCAATGTGATATTTACATCTTGATCAATATCTGCTATGTTCCTCCCCTGTTTGGATGGATCCTCCTGAGCATCCAAACCTTTTTCATTAGAGGAGATAATCTTTGCACTTAGACCAACCTTGTATAGTCTCTTAAGCTTGTGGGTTTTCTTTCTGGCCTTAATCTCAAACATCTTTACCCTTATTTTTAGGCTCTTAATCTCTAAAGCTTGATTAAACTTTATGGTCTCTAAAGCAAGAACTCTATCAGAAAGCTTGGTACATAAATCCCTCAATTCTGTAAGTTGCATTCTATCCTCACCACTAGGTAGTGGATCATTGGAAGGTGTTGGTACACTTTCCTCAACAGGAACCTTACTAGTAGGTGAAGGAACTTTAGTTTCTTGCCTCTGTTTCCTCCTGGACTTTTGTTTCTTCTTGGGTTTAGAGGATGTAGATGGTTGATCAACAATGGGTATTTGATTGGAATCAGTTGGATGGTCTGAATCTTCACCCACTTCTTCAGAAGCTTGAACCATCATAGTATCAAACAAAGGTGTAACCCTCCCAGAAAATCTTATTCCTTCCCTCTTCATGTTCCCAAATAGTTTCTTAGTAAGAGAAGGGTTAACAAAGGTCTTCTTATGTTTAGACATGTCTCCTAACTATTGGTTCACAAAGACTTGAACAAATCTTGGGTACATCCAGAACTTATTCACATTTTCCAAGTTCTTTACCATGCTGTTAAATATGTACTTGGAAAAATTGAATTTTTGATTATTAGCAAGATAGATTATTGCAGATGCCATTGTAAATTCATTCCAGACAATAGCTTTAGCACTAATGCATTGCAAAATGGTATGAATTAAGAACTTCCATTGTGGTGAAAAGAAAGCTTCATAAAAAGTAAGCTTTTGAGAAATTTTTTCATACCCTATTCTTGTTAATTCTTAAAATATAGTAGCATTGGGTAGACATGGAGAACCTTCAGCATCATCCAGCTTAAGATCATGTCTAATAGATGCTTTATTGACTATAATCTTCTTCCTATCAATTAGGGCTTGTATCTGTACATTCTTGTTGATCCCCTTTGAACAGATCTTAGATAAGCTTGTTAAAGCTTTAGTTATCTTAGATAAATCTAAAACAACTATGATAGAAACCTTGTAGTATATATAAAGATTATGTGGAATCTAACCTTTATATACCAGAAGAACAATAAACCAATGTAACAGTAACACAAGAACTTTCTCTTAACTTCAATATATTGAATTATTCATAAAATAACTATATGTTTTGCCTAATGCTATTAGTTTTCTATGTAAGTGTATATCTCTAACTATGCCGTATGGTTCCTTTTATACACCAAGGAAAAACGCTAATAAGCTTACAAAACACGTTAAGTGATCATGCATGTCTATTCCTAATATAACTCATGCATATCACATAAGCAGTACTAACTATATATGACTAACAGTACAAACTATATACTAACAGTGCTAACAATGTACTGGCAGTACTAACTATAACTAACAGTACTAACAGTACTAATGACTTAGATTATTTTCTAAGATCTTCAGCAGCAGCACTATCTTGAACCACTAGTACTAACTTCCAAAGCTAGTAGTATTAAGTTGAAGATGTCCATAATTCCTAACAATCCTCCCCTAAACTTGTGATTTATCTCCAACTCATTAAGTTTCTTGAATTAAAACTTTTTAGCTTTGAGAGGATTCTTCCAAACATTCTTCTACTTCTGTACATGTGATCTTATAAACCTGAGAAGTTCAAATGTCATTGCACTCTCATGATCAACCTCTAATCTTTTAGTTAACATCCTTGATAGCATTTCTTAATTAAGAGGATATTTATTCTCTATCATCATGTGAATGTCTATTCCATTGTCCATCAACAAAATATGAATTCCACATGAATCAAATAGTCTCCAACTTATCAAATTGTATTCATGTTGATTTCTTTAGATTTTATCTTTTTCAGCAAGCTCAAATAATGTCTTCAGATCTCCCCAAAGCATCAAGTCATATCCTCCTGGACTTGATGTCATATACCTTTCTTTTACAAGCCTGTGTAAATCTAATACATCTTATCTGTCAAAATCATCAAGCATCTCACTGAAGATCTTGTAATTCTTTGAACTTCCATCTGCCCTAAAGATTTGATAATACATAAAGTTTTCTGCCAGAATATATGTCTTCTAATCAACAATTAGGTACTTAGTAGCTAAAGATTCAACATCCATAGCAACATCATCCCCTAGAATTATATCCAAATAAGCTTTAAGTTCTTCCTTCTTAGTATCATCTTCTAGCTTTTGTTTCTTCATACTTTCTTTACTATCTTTTCCACCTGCTCTTTTCCTAGCAAGTGTTTTCTTTCTACTTCCTCCAGCTAGCTTGCTACTGTCATCATTATTCTTTTCCTTTTCTTCTTTAGTAGATTGTCTCTTAGCAGGTTCTTCTAAAACTTCTTTACCTGCTCTTTTTAATTTCTAAACTTTTAACTCAGAATCCATAGGCACAAAGGAATGAATTTGATCCCATACCTTTTCAAATATAGGTCTAATATCTTCATAGCTCATTCCTTTGAAATGACTCATCTTGTATCCTCCCTGATTCTTCAAGTATATGCACATGTTCTTCCTAACTTCAGCTTTAGAGAAAGATCTATTCTAAACTTTATGATATCTTAGAACAACAGGATCACTCCAATCAATAACATGAGCTAGAGCTATAAGTTCTTTTCTTTCATCCAACTGCTTTTGCAATTTCAAGGCTATTTCAAAGTCAATCCTTTCTTGTTCTTGTTCTGCTTTGAACTTTGCTTCCTGTTCAGCATTGAATCTAGCTTGCTCTTCCTCAAACACTTTCTTAGCTAATTCTTCATCAATACTTATTTATACTTGAACCCTCTTCTTGATTTTCTTTAGTGGCTCAGACTCTTGCATAATTGCTTTACATTTATCTTTAGATGCACTCCTCCTAATATACACTAGTGTCTCAGCACCACTAATGTCTTTAACAGTAGAAACTCTTAGAGGACTAATAGTACTAATAGATGCACTAGCAGTATTAAGTTTAGTATTAGCAGTAGTAACCTCTTTTTTACCCTTATCACCACTACCAAGGTCTTCCAAAAGCTCAGTAGGCTCTTCTTCTTCTAGGAGTATCTCAGTATCAGCACTATTCTTCTCCTGAATCTCTGCATCCTCATGAAACCATGTCATTCCTTCATCTTGTACCAAAGAGTTAGTGGGATCTTTATCAATTTTAGAGATCTTCCTCCCCTGTTTGGGAGAATCCTCCTTAGCATCCTTATCATTAGAGATCACAATCTTGGTTCACCTCCTAGCTTAGCTTGTCTTGATAGTCTGCTCTAAATTCTTCACTCTTTTGATAAACTTTGTGAGAGCAGCATTGTAGGTCTATTTTGTTTGCTTTAATTCAGACTCTAAGCTTTCAACTTTCTTGGTCAATGAGGTACAAAGAACCATCAAATCATTAAGTGATAAACTACCCTCGTCATATCTAAGTAAGTGAACACTTTAGAGAGGTGATTCATGGGGCATTGGAGCAGCCTCCTTAGTAACAAGTGGCTGTAAGGTTGATGGGGCACTGATTGGTATGTGATGGGGTGATAAGGATGGTGAAGATGTTATTCTGGAAGAAGGTGACTCAGATGTAGTTTGGATAGATGGTTCTTCACCCTGATGTTGAACCAGCATTGTGTCAAACAATGGAGTAATGACCCATAGAATATCCCTTGGAGACTTTTTTCATGTTGCTAAACAGTTTATACGTAAGGGTAGGAGTAGGATAGGTTTTTCTATAAGGGAAAAGAAGTCTTTGGTGTTTGTTCAAAAAGATTTATATGAATTTGGGATACATCAAAAACTTGTGTGTGTTATCTAAATTCTTCACCATGGCATCAAAACTTAAGTTCGAAATGTTAAAAGTTTTGTTTTTGCCAGGCATATGATAGCAGTAGCTATATTGCTACTAAACTGCTCCCAAGCAGTCTTCTTATGACTTAAATAGTAGAGAATGGTATGAATGAAGAATTTCCACTAAGGGGAAAATGTCCCTTTTGAAAAGTTAGGCTATCAGAAGTGACTACATACCCTATGTGAGCCAGTTGCTTAAACATTTCTGTAGTAGGAAGAGAGTTAAGACTATCAGAATCTTCAAGCTTGAGATTTCGTCTAATGGAGGCCTCAGTAACCAATACCTTAACCTTCCTATCTATGATAGCAGAAATACCCATGACTCCATCCTCAATTGTGCATAAAGCAGCAGTTTGCCAAAATTATTCTATAAGAGAAGCATAAATGGTTGGGCTTTCAGTAAAGGCATACTTGATGTGACTTGCAGAGAGAAAATCAATGATTTAATGAAACTCCTCACTTCCTTCTGACTTCTCTAAGTAGGCAATGATGTTGTGCTTGTCGCAAAATTCTAAATTTTCCATTAGATAAATATAGAGTTAATTAAGGTTCTGAGATATGGTCATGGAGAGAGTATAAGTATTTGGTAGAGGTAATTAAGATATAAGAGAGTTTATAAGGTTTTTAATTGGACCGACTGAAAAAGATTTGTACTTATCTTGAAGAAATCTTATGTTTTTATAGAAAGATCAAGAATTATCCAATTAGTCAAACCCTATAGGCTATAAGCAAGGCAGTTGGTGGAAATATCTCAACGGCTATAAAGAATTAACGAAAATTTGTTATGCCTCAAATAGTACTAACGGTCACCCAGCAGTACTAATATTAGCCTAGCAGTACTAACTCTAAGCCTAGCAATACTAACTTTGCCCAGCAGTAGTAAGATATGCCTAGCAGTACTAACTTAATACTGGCAATATTAAGTTTATACCAAGCAGTATCAACTCTAATCTTGTTCCAGCAAGTATTCTTATTACCAATTTAGATTCTCACAATCTCGCTTTCTGTTTTTATACTCACAATATCTCTCAATTCTTTTTGCTCACCAATGCACTCTTTCTATTTTTATCACACAACTCTCTTTCTATTTTTTAGCTCACAACATCTCTCTATTCTTTTTCTCACCAATTCAGACAGATTTGTATAATGTGCCATTAATTCCATTAGTTTCATACTGTCCTCCCCACTTTCAAGTGTGTTAACTCTTGAGAGAGGTAGATCATTGGACTAGTTAGATGTAGTCTCAAACCTAGTTTGACCATCTGCATCCCCTAATATGGTATCATGGCACCTGGGACCACTACCTGAACCAATTCCCTAAGGACTTGACTCATTTAGTGTTGCCATGGATTGGGTCTTAATTTATGTTACCACTGTCCTGCTCTACTTCTAAGCTAGAAGCAGTAGTGGCAGCCCTTTTCCATTCTGTCACCCACTCCTTATAGACAGCCTCATCACCAACCTTTGTAAAGGGACCACCAGACTGAGGTACCTTAGTGTCCCAACCTTTTTTTGTCTTAACAATTTTAACTCTATCTTCAATAATTATATAACAACATGCCTTTATTCATCACAAGCACACTAGAAAAGACAATATAGACATGTGAGAATTTATGAGGATCTATATTTATGTATAACCAATGAATAAAAGTTAAGAACTGTTAAACCTCCCTTTAAATCTAACCATACTGCTTAGTAGTATTAAGTATAACTAGCAATACTAATTATACTTAGCAGTATTAACTAACAGCTAATAGTATTAAGTATACCATTACTATACCAGCAGTACCCAAGTCAAATTCAGTTCAAACCAATCATCCTCCCCTCAACCAATGCTCTAGGTATTAAGCATGCCAATGCTTGCAATCAAAAATTGAAACCTAGTCACATCAAAGGCTTTAGTAAGAAGATCTACAACATTATAGTCTGTATGTATCTTGACCATTTCAATCAACTTTTTCTCATAGGAATCACTAATGAAATGATGCCTAATCTCTATATGATTGGTCTTTGAATGGTAGACAGGATTTTTCACCACACAAATTGCACTTTCATTATCCACATGAATCTTTGTCTTCATAAAGTTGTATCCATAATCAAGTAATTGATTTTGGAACCAAAGAACTTGTCCACAGCAGTTGGAAGCAGTAACGTATTCTGCTTCAGTTGTGGAATTAGCCATAATTGTTTATTTCTTGTACTTTCAAGAGATTAGTCTGCAACCTAAGAACTGGCAACCTTTTGTTGTTGATTTTCTATCAAGACAAGCACCAGCATAGTCACTATCAAAATAAGCTATCAAATCCATAGGTGAATCCTTAAGATACCAAAGGCTCAAAGTGGGTTGACCTTTAAGATATCTAAAGATTCTCTTCACTGCATGCATATGAGAAGCTTTTGGTTGAACTTGAAATCTTGAGCATGCACATACAGCAAACATAATATCTGGCCTAGAAGATGTTAAATACATTAATGATCCAATCATGGACCTGTATAAGTGAACATCAACATCTGTTCCATCTGCATCCTTTGATAAAGGCTTATGTGTTTCCATTGGAGTACTTGCTGTTTTCACACTAGAGAAACCAAACTTCTTTAAGATGTCACCAACATATTTGTCCTGGCTAAGAAATATGCCATCATTTCTCTGCACAACCTACAGTCCTAGAAAGAAAGTGAGTTCCCCCATGGAGCTTATCTGAAATTTTTTATGCATAAGCTGCTCAAAGTCAGTACTCAAAGACTTCGTGGTAGATCCAAATATGATGTCATCTACATACACTTGAACTAGTAGAATGTCATTCTTGATCTTCTTGATGAACAAAGTCTTATCAATTGTTCCTCTTTTAAATCCATTTTCCAATACGTAAGTGGATAAAGTCTCATACCAGGCTCTAGGAGCTTGATGAAGACCATATAAAGCTTTCTCCACCTTGTATACTTTATTTGGAAATTTTGGATCCTTAAAGCCTGGAGGTTGACTAACATATACCTCCTCTTCTATAGTGCCATATAAAAATGCACTCTTCACATCCATCTGGTACACAGTGAAGTCCATAAATAATGCATAGGCCAAAAATAACTTGATTGTTTCAATCCTAGCAACAGGAGCAAAAACCTTATCATAATATATGCCTTCTTCTTGTCTATAACCCTGTGCAACCAGTCTGGCTTTATTTCTAACAACAATCCCTCTTTGATCTTTCTTGTTTCTAAATACCCACTTGGTAACAGTGGCCCTTTTACCATGAGGTAAATCCACCAGTGTCCAAACATTTAGTAGCTTGAACTGAAGAAGCTCTTCCTACATAGCTTCTACCCAGCTTTCATCCTTTAAAGCATGTATTACCTTCTTTGGTTCCATCTGAGAGAGAAAACAAGAAAATAAACAATTTTGGAAATCTTTGTGATTTGTTATTCTTTGCTTGTTTATGAAGGTGATCAATCCTGCTTCACTCGGCTTGTTTATTCTTCTTGTTTGTATAGCAGAATCTAGCTCTCCAATTATTTGATTATTAGGGTGATCCTTGTTTATTCTAGTGGAGGGAATAGGACCCTTATCTCTATCATCAAAAGCATCATCAAAAATGCCAGTGTCTTACAAGATTGTCTTCTTAGAATGATCATCAAGAGGTTCTGAAGGACCAAAAGATAAACTAGCAGCATTAACTATAATTGGTGTTGAAAAGACCAATTCATCATTAGTGTTGTTAAAATTTCCATCTTTATCACTGGCAGTATTAACAGTTGAGCTTGTAGTATTAACACTGTTAGTACTGTTAATGTTTTCAGCATTATTTCCACTCTTCACTTGTCGATCCAAACTTCTAAGATCATCAGTTTTACCTTCTTCGTCATATGATAGATGTTCAGTTTCCTCCTTGCCAGCATCATCATTAGGTTCTGCTTCCTTAGAATTTGAAGGAACATAGGAACTAGTATGCAACAGTGGTAATAAAATGTATTCTTGATCAGGCACTTTCTCTTTTCCAGCTTGTCCTGCATTAGAATTAGTCTCTAAACCTGCATAACCGTTAGTTCTATTTCTTGCACTGACTGGTTGATAATTCATAGAATTTGTTAGAGATTTAATATCAAACAGCCATTCTGGTCTATTTCCTGCAACATTTGATTGATTTTCAAGAAAGTTTACATGCAGGTTTTCCTCTACCTTTCTAGTTCTACTATTATATACTCTAAAAGCCTTGCTATTTATAAAGTATCCAACTAAGAATCCTTCATCAGCCTTTCCATCAAATTTACCTAGGTGATCAAGGGTGTTAAGAATAGTAACTAGACAGCCAAAAGGTCTCATAAAACTTACAATAGGTGTTCTACCAATTAAGAGTTCATACAGTGTCTTATTATGAGGTTTAGTCACTAATACCCTATTCTATACATAACAAGCAGTATTAACTGCTTTAGCCCAAAATGGTATAGGTAATAGTAAGTCTGCCAACATAGTTCTAGCTGCCTCTATGAGTGTTCTATTCTTTCTTTTAGCTACTCCATTTTGTTGCAGAGTCTTAGCATTACTAAATTCCCTCTTAATCCCTTTTATTCCACAGAACTGATTCATTTCATAGTTTTTAAACTCAGTCCCATTGTCACACCTGATGATTTTAACCTTATGATTCAATTGGTTTTCTATTACTGTTATGAAATCTTTAAGGATTATACTAGTCTCATCCTTTTTAGCTAAAAAGAAAACCCAACTCAATCTGCTATAGTCATCTATGACCACTAGGCAATACATTTTACCCATAATACTCTTTACAAAAGTTGGTCCAAATAAGTCCATATGCAAAATTTATAAAGGTTGGCTGACTGAATTCACAAGCTTGGACTTACAAGTGGCTTTGTGTTGCTTTCCTTTCTGACAAGCAACACATGTGTGGTCATTTTTAAAAATCTTTGAAGGCAAACCTCTGACTAGATTTCCTTTTACAACTTTATTCATAGTTTTAAAATTTATATGACCAAGCCTCCTATGCCATATCTTAGACTCATCATTGATGGCCTTTGCAAATAAACAAGTCAAACCTTTAGAAGGGACAATATTCTTTAGGTCAAAATTGTACATATTATCCTTTCTAGGAATCTTAAGCATTACTTGACTTTCATCAGGTAGCTTAAAATCAGGAAAAAGAATAAGACATTCAGTTTTAGTGAAAAGAATACTGTTTTTCCTGTCACACATCTGTGAGATACTAAAAAGGTTAAACTTAAGTTCCTTCACAAAGTAAACATCCTCAAAGTCTAATTTTCTAGTTCTAATTTTACCTTTTTCCTATTATTTTACCTCCTTTAGAACTGCCAGCAAATGCAACATATCCTCCATCATAATTTTGATAATCTATGAGATAAGACTTGTTGCCAGTCATATGCCTGGAGCATCCACTGTCAAATATTACTGTATTTTTTAAAGCAACTTGTGGATCACCCGGCATATCAAACATAAGAGAATTAGATTCTATTGGGGACCCAAGCCATTACTGACTTGAGTCTGCCTGTTGGATCAACATAGTCAAATTGCTTACAAATGTATGATCTACTGTTCTTAGAGACATGATCAATTACATTTCTTGTTGATCTTCAAAACCAGCATGTTGAGGACTTAATAGCATTAATTGTTTCCCAACAGCACTTGTCATTCTTTTTCCCTTAGCAGTATTAACAAAATTTACCTTAGCAGTATTAACTTTGTTATTCAAATTTATGTTTGTAAGTGCTGTTTGTTGGTAAAAAGGTCTCCTATTTAGTGAATGTGACCTCTAAAAAGCATTTGATCTTGGTTTTGCAACATTCACAAAGGGTTTAGGTGCATCAGTATTAATAGGCCTAGTAGTATTAACTGGTGCTGCTACTCTTAAAGAGCTTTGCCTAGCAGCACTAATTGGTATTATGCCAGACATAGTTAAAACTGTTGTTGGAGCAAAATTCCTTCTAGTTTTTGAGAAATTTTGATGATTAGTTCTCATAGAATTATTCCAAACTGGTCTAACTTCCCTTTGACCAGTTCCCTTTTGCACATTGTTCACAACTGGTTTTTGTACCATCTTTTTATCATGAAAATCACTATCTTTAATTAGATGATTAAAACTCCCACACATAAAACAAGCTTTCTTTGTAACTTGAAATCCAACTCCTAATTTCTGAGTTTTCTTTTCAATCATGTTTGTTCTGTTATACCTAGGATTTTGACTAGCTTTCCTAGGTTCATTATCTTGCTCAGGTTTATTTTGAACATTAACATATTTTAATACCCTTACTTCAGACACATCCTTATCACAATCAGAAACCCAATCTTCAATTATTGGGGCATCAGATGTTTTCTTAATTTCATTAGAGGAGTTTTCACAAACACTCTTATTGACCTTAACTTCATAGCCTTCAAACTCAGGTATTTGAAACTCCTCAAGACCAGAGTTGGATAAATCAATAGTTGGGGGTGCAAATAAGCCTATAGGTGGAGGTGCAACAGCATTATAACTTTCAAACCCCACACCTTTTCTACTATTATTAGATATTTGACTCTCTATCAATTTATCTAAGCTATTAGAAGCATTTTCAAAATTGTCAATTTTAATCTGATTGCTCTCTTTTTCTTTCTTAAGTTTTTCTATATGTATATTAAGAGCATTGATTTCTGAGTCTTTGAAAGAGGTATCTTTTTTTAGCACAGCAATTTGGTTACAAAACACAACCTTATTCTTCTTGTAGAAGACAAGTTGTTCTTCTACAGAAGCTAGACCTCTTTTATAGGTAGCAAGATCAAACTCAGATTTATTAAACTCTATTCTTAAATTATCATACTGAGTTTTAAGAGTTTCATTGTTTTTAAGACATGTGTTAGAACAAGTCTTGTTATTAAGTACCTCTGAGTCTGAGAAAGCCATAAGAGCCATGTTGGTTGGAACTTCCTCATCTGCCATAAAACTCCAATCAACCTGCTTCATCAATTGCCACCATTGCTTTGGGAGATGTGTCTTCCACATTCACAGTCTTTCTTGAGTTGTCTTGATTTCTAGACTTGCTTTCCTGGTTCCTTAGACTTCTGCATTCCCTTGCAAAATGTCCCATCTTATGACAATTGAAACATTCTATCTTTTACTTGTCATAACCAGCAGTATCACTTCCCTTGATTGTGATCTTCTTACCAGTTCTTTGGTAATACCTTCTTTCTCTCATACTTAGCAGTGCCAATTGCCACTTCAAATCCATTTTCTCTAGATCATCCTCATGGATTTGTTCTAGGTCTTCATGCACAAGATGAGACCCATTTGGTTGGTTGGCCAGAAAAGCATAGACAGTAGCATCAATTAAGTTACCAGTGTTATCATGAGTACTAGCAGTAGTAACAGGTGTGCTAGCAGTACTAACTTGAACATTAGCAGTATTAACTTCATTGGTACTGCTAGGAGATGACACAAATGCCATATTCTGCGAGCTTGAGTTTGAGCTTGATGTTACAGTTCTTTTGACCTCTTGTTCAACAATCTTAAAATTATTGTAGAGATCATCAAAGCTCATTGTGTCAAGATCTGGTTTATTCCTCCAGACGACAACATGAGTGTTCCATTCAGCAGCCAGACTTCTCAAGAATTTTAAATTGAGATCTTCTTGAGAGATGTTTTCACCTAGGATAGCCAACTGGCTGACAATTTTCTAAAGCCTGTTAAAGATAGAGTCAAGAGACTTTGTGCTAGGAGCATTGAAGTTCTCATACATCTGTTTTAGAAGTGTAATTTGTGTCTTCTTTGTGGCATCATTACCACCAAATCTTGCTTGTATGACTTCAAACAAAGTATTGGCATCCGTGTATCAACTGAATGTCAATAGATGTTCATTGGGTAGTGCCATTAGCAACATTCTTCTTGCTTTTACATCATTCTTCTTTTGGGCCTTCTCTTTAGTGGTAACTGGACCTAGTATTGTTGAAGTAGAGGTACCATTTGCATTTGCTGTTGTTTGAGCTACAGGTTTGAAAGAATTGCCATTCTCTATGACATCCTATAGAGCATAATCTTGAACTTGAAAGTACTGTTCTATTCTTAGCTACCACATCTCATAGTCATCCTGTTTGAGAAGGGGAAACTTTGTAACAACATTATTTTGGGTAGTTTCTAGATTGATATCCTTGTGAGAATAAAGAGTTCTTCTTATTTGATTCTTCTAGAGCAAGGTTTCAGAACACAAGCTCTGATACCACTTGTTGATCCCCTTTGAACAGATCTTAGATAAGCTTGTTAAAGCTTTGGTTATCTTAGATAAATTTAAAACAACTATGATAGAAACCTTGTAGTATATATAAAGATTATGCGGAATCTAACCTTTATATACCAGAAGAACAATAAACCAATGTAACAGTAACACAAGAACTTTCTCTTAACTTTGAAGAATACTAGTAATATTTAATATTATACAAGAACTAGAGAGAGAAGTAGGTTGAAAAGTTTCTAGAGAGAGAAAGTAACATGGAAATGGATGATCATATTATTATGTGTGTGAAATGAGAAATGAAATAACCAACCACCCTCTCCAAGGCATGGAGATGGTATATATACTACATATAAGGCCGGCCAATGAGATTTACTAAGGCTTCCATGGGCCTTGGGCATATTAGCTTATTAAGCTAATAATATGTTTACCTACGGGCTAAGACTAGTATATATTGGAAGTGGCCGATACTTTTCTTGTTCCTAACAATCTCCCCCTAAGGGAGGTCACTCCAATTTACAAAACTTCAAATCTAGCATACTATGCTACATCTTTAGTCTTCGGCTCATAAACTTCATTTCTTGATTTTCCATTGTGAATATGTTGTAGTGATCATTGACTTTGGGATAGAGCTAGTTCCTTTATCTTGATTTGTATGATAGAATGTGATCTTGAGCATCTTGAGATCATCAACCAAGCATAATCTTGTCGCTATCTTAATGAATCTTGCCATCTTGTGTAACTTGTGACTTCTGGACCGACATGCACATACCTTTCTTTATTTGTTGACTTAAGAAGCTTTAATGTTGCATCTTTCTTGAAAGTCTTTAACTTTAATACTTCATCACTTTAAGAAAGACGTTCGGTATCAGAGTGATGGAAACTTCTTTGAAATTCTTTGACTTTAATACTTCGTCACTTCAAGAAAGATGTACGGTATCAGAGTAGCGGAAGTCTTGAAACATGTACTTGAGCTGTCATAATGTCTTTATGTTTGTCGGTCTGGTATGATCATGTGGCTATGAATCTTGTGAGTCAGCGGGAAACAGGTACCTTCACCACCATCTTTAAGTTTCATGCAGTAAAACAGTTAGCAATAAAGCGGGGGGACGAATATGGCTTTGTCATTCGCCCGTGTTTGGTTGGAGTAACCTTCGAATCTGTGAGGATCGACCTGTGATCAGGTAGATTTAATTTAAGAAGAATCTCCTTGACAGGATTTCTAGCTGAAGTATAGAATCTTTCCAACACATGTGTATTAGATTCATCAAACTCAGTATGTTCTCATTATTAGAACGTCTCAAAGCAGACAGCACGACAAGAGTGAACCAGTGAGTTACTATTTCACCGATTGAAATAGAAAAATCGATTTGAAAATCAATCAACATGTCACTTGCTAAAGTGGTTTTGTAACACATCGAGAGTGTTAATCATTTCAAAATATTCATCATCAATCATCAATTCATATCCTGGAACAAGTTTGATTCTTATAGAATCGCACCATTGTTTCTTTCCAGTTGTCACAAGTTTGGATTCGTATAGAATCGCACAAGTCACCTACCATGAGCTTGTTTGATGTTGGGTCAAGCAGGATTTCCATCTTCATTTTGAATACTTAAGTATCAGTCAGATGTCCTGGCAAAATCACAAGAATAATGCGTAGGACTCTTAATATATATCTTGTAATTCACATTGTGTGACTTAGTAAGCAGAATTTGACAAGTGTCCTAATGATATTTATGGATGATTTCTTTTGGCTCTAGACTCAATAGTTCACTTTGATTTTAGTTATCGAAGTCTGGAGCAGACTGCCACCTTTTCAATATCAACTAACTCAAAGTGAGAAAGTCGATAGAAATAGGTGTAATATTTGTGAGAAATGAAACAAGAGTCTTTTGAGAGACCTTGAGTGGCTAGGGATGGTTGTGCATAGCGTCACTGGGTCCATGACAGTCTTTAATGTCAGACAACACCTTAGTGTTTCTGACAGTTTATGTATTGACCCGGTTTATGCCTAAGTATATGGAGGGCTTCTTTCTTTACACCCTTTATCCTTACATTTCTTTTTCATTCTTCAACCCCTTCAATGCTTACCGAGACTTCATAACTAACACCTTGTTGGGTTTGTTCCAGTGTTAGCTCCATCTCAGTCGGCATTATTCCCTTTTCTCACTTTTTCTCCTTTTATCATACCTAAGGACTTCTACACTAACTAGTGGATATCCCTGGGTAGATCCCTCCGGTTCTGGCTGGATCATGGGATTTGAATACCTATGCCTAACCACCTTATAACTTTATAAATTTAAGTGCATGGTCGGTCTTTTGGGTATTTCATCATAATCCTTCCAAAAACATTGAAAATTTCAATCAAAGTGTTTGATATAAATATCAAAAGATTTACACTTTGAGAGTTTTTCATTATCACTAAAAGCTCCCCCTTAACATGTGCATCGATATCGTAGTACATGCTAAGTGTAGAGTGTACTGAGTCCATTTTATATGATCACATTTCGATACACGTTAGATTCAGTTTAATCACATTTTCTCCCCTTATCCAAAATGTTAATCCCTTGATATTTTGGATATCAATTGATTAAACGTCCGAGGACAAAATGTTACAGAATAACTTATAGGAACATTTTAATGCTCCCCCTCAAATTATGAAGGATATGATATCGTGTCGAGTACAGAATTGTTGAAGGATTTTGAATTTTGTGAAAAATTCTTGAAAAATCATCGTACTCGAACACTACATAAGCCTAAGTCTTTATACTTCTTATATACATATTCATATGTTTATTATATACGAAGATTTGACCTGAATGATGAGAACATCATATGATGAAATCATATGGTCCTTTGTAGCCGCTGTAGGTCTCCTTCGTATAATCTCCCACCAACACACTTTTCCAAGCTCCTCATTAACCTTCTTTCTTTCAAGAGGTTGTCAATCTGATCTTTCTCTGTCCAAGCACTCTTCAGCGTTGCTTCAACTTTCTTTCCAAGTTATGAAAGTCTTTGCATTAAACTTCAAGGATAGAACAGATTCATATACATATGTAACTTGAGCTTGTGTGGTTGGTGTTGATGTTGTCTTAGCTTCCCCCTAAACCATCAATCCTTTCTTGAGTAGATTAGAACTTTCTTGCAAACCGCATCAAGCAATCTTGATGTATAAAGCCCAGATATCCAAAGTGCACAGTTAACCCTTTCAAGAATTTGTAACGGCAACACCAAAGTCAATTAAGTCCCAGATAAGTGCATTTCTCTCTTTAGGATAGTGATGATATATCTTGTAACACCAAAGTCAATTAAGTCCCGGGTGTATATAATTAATCCCTCTAAGTAGTCAAAATGATAACACTTAAGTCAGCTAAGTCCCAAATGAGCACATTTCTTCCTACAGGATAGTGACTATCTAAAGGAATCATCATACCTATGTGTACCTCTTTTATCAAATATTTCTACTCATTTTAAGAATAAGCTTAGTGATTGACCGGTTAGGCAAGACACTAATGCATAAAGACTAATGACGAGATGTCTCTTCCACCATGTGGTTGAATTAGTGCACCCGAAAGTAACAAGTTAAACACTGATTTTCTCTGCGGTTATGACATTTATCTTCCCGGAATGGCCTAAAATCAAAGAAGGCTATGGACTCTATCATGTGTACTTGTTGTACATTCTAGTGTATTCATTCCCCCTTGCTGGTTTCGATACCTCGGAATCAGCAAAACCTTGTACGCACAAATACTTAAGATCATGTTTGAAGAATTAATAAGCTTAAATCTATTCCGTGAGAATAAAATTCAAGGCATTTAAAACTATGAAAGTATTTCCAAGCATTCCTAAGTCTTTTATAAACTATGAGGTGTTGGCAATATTGATCGTCTGTAGTTTAAAGCCTGAATTCACTATGTCTCAAATTGCAAATAAGTCTATAAAGTTTTAAACACATGACATCTAAAGCTTGTGTAATTAAAATCCATTAACTCCCCTTAAATTATGATCCGTCATTATTAAAAACTTTATCCGTTAATTCCGTGACTTATTTTAAAAGACCGTTTTAAAAGATTGTTTGATGACGATTTCTCCCCTTCAAATAATGACCTGTTTTCTATTTAAAGAGCTGTTGTCAATGTTTGAGTGGTCGAATTGTCTTTGAAAAATCTTTTTGTGATTACTTAAAACACTAATTCATTATGAAGACAACTTTTTACCAATAAAAATAATATTTCTCTTATTTTAACACATAAGCGCACTGACACGTACACTCATGGAAACATAGAAAGCACGGGTTGTGATGTAAAGTAATCACAAGCCTTTGCATGGTCATAAAGTAGACCATGCCCGAGAAAATAAATTCTCATTGTGAGGTCAAGTTCCCTTTTTGTCAGAATACTTGCCTTTAAGATGATGATCAGTTTGCTATCTGAAATAATAGCAAGCCATATGTCATGTTTTCTATTCGAACTTTATTTACAGCTTTGTGCCATTGTTGAATGACATTTCTGAAGCCGTAAATATTATCGATGCTAGAAAGCATGACGTGAAAATATATTTTTGTCTTTTTCTGATTTTTAATTTTGTATTTTGTTTTTATAAAATTTTATAAAAATAAAAAATAAAAATACAAAAATCTTTTTGTGTTTTTATGATTTTATATATTTACTTAGGATACAAGAAGATTTCTCTTCTTTTGAAGATAAAGCGCACTGAAGCATACACTTTTCTTTTCTTTGAGGAACAGGGCCTGAAGTGTTGTCTACAAACGCCATTGCAGTCAGCTCATCAAAGTTAACGTGAATGGTTTCAATTATTCATCTGGTACGTCTGTTGTAAATCTAGAATGCTTTCTTCGTGGGTGCATAGCCAATGAAAATACCTATATTGGCCTTCGGTTGTAACTTGCCCAAGTTCTCGCTATCATTCGTTGGGTAGCTGAGTGCACCAAACATATGAAGATACAATAGGTCGGGGGGTTTGTTGTGCAGAAGCTCGTATGGTGTTTTACCGTGTCGACGGAGTATCATGGAACGATTTTGGGTATAACAAGTTGTAGCAACCGCTTTGGCCCATAGAAATAAAGGAGCTTTGCATAAATTAACATAGTGCGGTTTGCTTCAATTAGCGTATGATTTCGTCTTTCAACAACACCGTTTTACTGTGGAGAGTGGGAAACAAATGTTTCATGAGAGATGCCAACCTTCTTATAATATTCATGTAATGTCTAATTAACAAACTCAGTTCCATTACCTGTTCTGATGCGTCGAACGGTTTCCTTAATTCGTACTTGGATCATCTTTAAAAAATTGATAATAAAAGTTAGAGCTTCATCTTATGATCGTAAGCATTTTACCCATGTAAATCGAGAGTAATCTTTGACAATAACAAGTATGTACTTCTTTCCATTGTCACTCGTGACACGCAGTGGTCTACACAGATCCATGTGCAACAAATAGAGTTTTTCTTTATTGGTGTCCTTAGATTTTTGTAGGGTTTCTTCATGCTCTTGCCTAATGCACATGCAAAACATAAATGGTCCTTTTCAAACTTGAGCTTAGGGAGACCTCGAACAAGACCATGTCTGGCAACATGATTAATAGCTTTAAAGTTTAAATGAGAGAGACGACGATGCCATAACCAAGACTTGGTTTTAGAGGCCTTTGACAAGAGACAGATAGGAGAGGATGCCATCATATCCCCAAGAGAGAGTGTATAAAGATTATCCCCTTGAGATCCAGTTAATAAATTAACACCTTCTAGATTGTGAATGTATCAGATGTGTTAACGAAATGTAACTTTGAGGTTGGAATCACAAAATTATCCCACAAAGAATAGATTATACCCAAGTCCTTCAACGTAATAAACCCTTAAAATTGTAACATTCCCAATCTGATAGTCTTTATAACCCATAATCTTTGCTACATGATCATTACTGAATTTTACTGTACCCAAGAACTTATTGACGAAATTGGTGAGCTGAGAACGATCTCCGGTCATATGCTTGGAGCAGCCGGAGTCCAAATACCAGAGGACAATTTGGACGACCTACATTCATCAAGAGAGGAAGATGGAATGTTGGAAACTATGGATCCCCAGGATTGACTGGGTTTCGAATTGTTAGCAGTTACAAATTTAATAACCTTATAATTATTAACAGGAACACTAGTTTTAGACTTCTTAGGTTTCCTTGAGTAAACCAATGTGACGACAGGTTTAGGTGTTTTATTATCTAGAGCAGATGATTTCCTAAGGGGCACTTTAGTAGTTGTGGTAATCCTAGTTAAAGGGCACGCATTTCCTACTATAGTGAAGGTTCGACCAGTAGGTCTCTAGATATATCCAATATTGGTAAACACCTTTCCTGTTGGTTTCCAAACTTTTCTCTTTGATTTTTTCTTAACAGATCTAGATTTACCACGAGCATTCACATTATTGATAAAATCAAGAACACATAAATCATGATTATTAGAAAGCTTGCAACCATTACACTTAACACATTTAAGGTCAGAATTCGCATTAAGCTTAGAATGCTGCACATGAGCAGTTCCTTTTGGTTCAACAACATGATCTTTATATTTCAAACTAGATTTAACTTTCCTATTGTGGGCTTCTACTTTATTCTTCAAAATTCTACTTGGTGTTTGATGAATCTTATCTTTCTTTGTATTGCCTGAAGGTTGTGATCCGCTAGCACTAGTAGACTATTTTACTCCTGTAGAAGACAACATAGGTTTGTTAGAAGCTAGGTTTGAGGTATGGGTTATTTTTGTGTTTCTTGAGGATGTGACGGGCTCAGTGAATCTAACTCTATTGACTTTGTTCATCGGGGTCACAGCCACTAATTGTTCTCCATAATTGTTGATACTAGGACAGGTTTTACTAATTTTAGAAAGCATTTCCTAAATTAGTTTAGTATACTTATAGGCAGATTCTAAGAGTGGATCTAAGGGATAATTAGCTTTAATATGATCGATTAGATCCCTAAGAACTGCGGCTTTTTCTTGAGAATGCTTAATATAGGCATAGTGAGCTGTCCTTTTATTCAACAATTTAGGGGTTATTGGTTCCACATTAACTTGATGCAACTCTGGATCACTAGGGTGGTTTGAAACATTATTATCAACTAGGGCTTTTCCTTTAAGTTTCCTTAATTCATCCTTAAGTGCTGTTATTGCCAAAACCTTTTCCTGAAGACTAGCTTTTAAATCAAAAATTTTCACAGACTTTATATTAACTTGATTAATTAAATCATCACATTGTTCTTTTGATCGAATACGTGTTGGTTTAATCGAGTCATAAAGTTGCTTATAGGTCTGTTTCAAATGCTCATTCTCAACAATAAGCTTTGTCACCCTATGATCCAATTCAATATTTATGGTTTCAATCTCTTCTAAGTCCTGTTTGATCTTATCCTTATCCATACTTCCACTGAGAGATTTGATTCTCTCTTTCAACTTCTTAATTACCGTGTATTTCTCTTTGGACTAAGCTTTTAATTCATTTAATTCAAACAATTGATCAAAACTTTGAAAACTTTGATTTGAAACAAAATTTTCCCTTTGAAAAATTTCTTGTTTAAGTTGAGTGTCAACTTCTAAAGAGATGCAATGTTTTTCAAGAATGGTAAAACTTTTGAACAGTTTATCATAAGTTTCCCTTTTAACAAAATCCGTTTAAAGCTCAGTCTCAAGTTTGAGACACTTTTGACATTCACACACATTCACATAATCATCATCCACAGAATAATTCGCAATTAAGTTCACAATATCTTTGCTCATCACTTGTTCCAAGAGTCGTTCATTTTCGTTCAAAACTTGATTCATCTTAACTTCAAATGTTTTTGACTCAATATTGTTCCACAACCTGTTCCATTTGATAGAAGACATTTTTGACTTCAGAAAGTTCATCAACCAAATGTTGGTTGAATGTGCTAAATAAGTCCTTCAAAGCTTGTACAAATGGAATTATTTCATCCCTAAAATAAGCTTTTGTATGTTCGAAACCCCACGAACCCGCAGTGATAGCTATGGGTGTGGTCCTTTCTTTGACTACCACATCAAAATTAGCAAGATGGTGTTTAAGTTTCTTTAAACTTGTGTTAACCATGCTGACTTTAGGGAGTTCTTTTGGAACCTCAACATTGGTGGGTCTAATAGAAAGTGTGGGTTCTGAAGAATTCATAAAATTCTGAGACCAAAAGGCTTGTTCAGTAGATAATTCAGTTTGTGGAACAAATCGTGTTGAAAAATCTTTATAAAGTTGGTTAAGAGCAGCATAATCTATCGGTGTGGTATCAACTTGCTTTTCCTTTTCTAACATCATATTATCCTTATGTTTTAAAAGCATTTTGGAACGACTCTCTTCAACAAGTGCTAAGGTCTCTTCTGAGTCAGGAATCACAATAGGATTAGTTTGAACAATAATATCACCAACATATAGCTTTGGTGTCGACTGCTGAGCTTTCTGCAGATAGGGATTTTGAAAACCTAGAGCTTGTTTAGTGGTATTATCATAGAAAAACTGAGGTTTCGTCAACATGTGAACAGTTTGTGCAGATTGATCTCTTTTAAAAACAATATTATCTAGATGTTTGATCTGCTTTTCTAGAGCTATTTCTCTATCAATGTTCCTAGATTCTTCTTTCTTAAAATCATTTTTTAGAAGAGTAACCGTTTGTAATAAAGATTCCTTTTCTTTTAAATGTTCTGAAAGAGTTTGTTTAAGAAGATCAATCTCTACAGACTGTGCACATGTGTCTGAAACGTTATCCTTACTCCTTAAGTCAACATTTTGTCCTTCTTTCAAAACTTTAACTTGTTCCTTATATCTTTCAAGCTCAGCAGTTAAGGTATCATTGACACTCTTATTTTCCAGATTAGTCTTGGTACAATTAGCTACTTGGGTTTTAAGCTGTTCAATCACAGATAATATCAAATCATCTTGTTGTGCAGAGGAGTTAGAATTCTGAACAGTTGCTTGTTGTGATTCAATCACATACTGAGAATAAGGAATGATATTGCTATCACTGGTTATTTCAGTCTCTGAATGATTCACAACATTCGACTGTTGAGAAGACGACATCACATGCACAGCTTGATTTGGTTTGTGGGTGGGGGTTTTGGGTTTAGTGTGGGGTTTGGTGTGGTGGTGTGTTTGTGGTTGGTGAATTTGGATTTACTGGTCTGGTAGGTTTTGGGGTGTGGTGGGGGGTGTTCGGTAGTTGGGGGTTGGGGTTTCGTTGTGGGTGCTGGGGGGTTTTTTTGTGGGGGGGGGTGGGTTGTGGTGTGTTGGGTTTGTTGTGGGGTTGTGTGTGTGTGGTAGGGGGTTTTGGTGCGTTAGTTTTTGGGGTTGGGTTGTGTTGGTTGGAGGTTTGAGGGGTCTTGGGGTGGAGGTTTATGGAGTGGTTGTGGTTTGTTTTGTGAGTGGTTTGGGGGGGTGGGTTGGTGTTAGTTGTTGTAGTGTGTTTGGTTTTTTGGGTGGCGGGGGGTATTGTGTTTGTTTCGGGGTGGTTTGGTTGGGTGGTGTGTTTGTGGGTGTGGGGTTGGGTGGCTTGGGTGGGTAGGTGTTGGTTGTTCGGGTGGTTTTGGGGGGGGTATTTAGTGTGTTGGGGTTGTTTTGTTGTATTGTGGTTTGGGGGGTTGTGTTTTTGTGGTTGGGTTGGTGTGGGGTTCGGGCTGTTGTGTGGTTTTGTGTTTGGTGGTGTTGCGTGTTGGGGGTGTGTGTATTTGTGGTTGATTGTAGTTTTTGTTGAACATCTTGGTGTTTTTGTTGGGTATTCTGTGTTTGGTTCGTGGTTCTGTTGGTGTGTGGGTGTCGGGTGGGTTGTAGTGTGTGGTTTGGGGGTGTTGTTGGGTTTGGTATGTGTGTGATTTGTTAGGTTAGGTGTCGGGGTGTTGGTTGGGTTGGGGCTGGGTTGTTGGGGAGCGGTGGTGGGGTTTTTGGTCGGAGTAGTTTTCGGAGGTAGTGTGTATCGTTGGGGTTTGGTGGGTTGTGTTGTAGTATGGTGTTGGGTTGTTTTGGGGTTGTTGTTTGTTGTTTTTGGGTGGGGGGTGGTGTTCTGTCGTGGGTTGGTGGTTTTGTGGTTCGTTTGTGGTGGAGTTGTTTGGGGTGGTGGTTGGTTATGTGGTTGTTTGGCTTATTCGGTTGTTAGTTGGGTTGAGGGTTTGGTTGTTTTTGTTGGGTGTTCGGTAGTGAGGGGGTTTTGTGGGGGGTTGGGTTGTTTGGTGGTGTGGCTGTTGGTGGGTTCGGTTGAGGTTGTTAGTGATGCAGTTTGTTTTTCTGTTGTTTTGGGTTTGGTTGCGGGTTGCTGGTTTGGTTTCGGGGTTAGGTGGGTTTTGTTTGTGTTTAGGGTTGTGTTTTGCAGTTTGGGTGGGGTGTTTGTGTTGTTGAAGTGGGTTGGTGTGTGTGGTTTTGGGTTGGTCGTTGTTGTGTGGTTGTTGGTTTGGGGGGGGCTAGTTTTGGTTGGGCAGGGTTTGTGGATTGGGTGTTTCGGTGTTGTTGTTGTGTGGGTGGTTTTGGGTGTTGTTGGGGGTTTCGGTTGGGGGTTGGGTTTTGTTTGGGGTTGGTGGTTTTTTGTTTGGTGTGGGGTGGTTTGTTGGGGTTGGGGTGTGTGAAGAGATTTAGGGTTGGTGTTTGGTTGTTTCGGTTTGTGTGTGTTTGTTGTGGTCGGCGTTATGGGGTTTGTATTTGCTGTTGGGTTGTTTGTTGTTGTGTGTTTAGAGGGGGGTTGTGGGTGTATTTGGCTGTTGGCTTAGGGTGGTGTTTTTGGTTTCTTGTGTGTGGTTGGTTTGGGGGGTTTGGGTGTTGGTTTAGGGTTTGGGCGGGGGTTTTGTATTTGTGTTGTTGGGGGTGGTGGGCTTGGGGATTGTGGTGGTGGGGTTGTTGTTTTTGGGGTGTGTGGGGGGATTGTTGGTGTGGGTCTTGGGTGTTCACGCGGTTTGGGTCGTTTGGTCGTTTTGTTGGTCGGTGATTGAGTCTTGTAGAATGTGTTGTGTTTTTTTCTGTTTTCGATTGGGTGGTTTGTGGTTCTAGGGGGGTGGGGTTGTCTTGTGGTTTTGGTGTTTGGGTTTTTTTTTTGCGGGTGGTTGAGGTTAGTTTTGTTTGGGGTTGTGGTGTCTTTTGTGCGTTTGAGTTGCTGTTGGGGTGTGGCGGTTAGTTAAGCGGAGGTTGGGGGTTTTTTTTTGGTTGTGTGTGGGTTTTTTTTGGTGGTTTGTTATTTGTGTTGGTGGTTGTGTCGGTGGGGTGGTTGGTTTTCGGTTGGTGTGGTGTCTTGCTGGCTTTTTGTGTTTGGGTGATGTTTGTTATTGGGGTTTGTTTGGGTTTTGTGGGTGTGTTTTTGGTTGGTTATTTGTTTTTTTGTGTGTTTTGTTGTGGTGTGGTTAATTGGGGGTTAGGGTTTGGTGTATTTGTAGGGGGGTAATTTGGGTGGTGGGGGTTGGGTAGGGGGTTTGTGGTGGGTGGTTCTTTGGGTTGGAGCTTTTGTGGGTTTGTGGTTGTGGGTTATGGGTGTTGGGGGTTGTTTTTGTGGGTTGGGGTTTGTGGGTGTGTCTGTGTTGGTTGTTGGTTTGGTGTTATTATGTTGGTCCGGTTTTTAGGTTCTGTTGTGTGGTGTGGTGCTGGTGTTGCGTTTGTTTGGTTTGGTAATTGTGGTGGGCGAGGCAGGTGGTTCTTGGGTTAGGGGTTAGGTTGGGGGTGGTTGTGTAGTTGTTTTGGTGTTGGTTGGTGATGGTCTGTTTTATGTGGTTTTAGGGATGTTTTTGTGGTGGGTTGTTTTTGGGTTAGTTTTTTTTTTTGGTGGTTGGGTTGTTGGTTGGGTGGGGGTTCTGTTGTGGGGTTGTGTGGTTTGGGTTGTGTGATGTGATCGGGGTTTGTCATTGTGGTTGGGGTTGCTGTCGTTTTGTGGGTGGTTGTTTGGTGTGGGTTTTGTTGAGTTTTTGGTTCGTTTGTGGAGTTTTGTGTGGGTTTTTTGGGTTCGGGGGGTGTTGGATAGTTGTTGGCTGGGTTTGAGGGGTTTTTGGTTCTAGTGGGTTGTTGTTTGTTAGGGTGTAGGGTCATTTTGCGGGTTTCTGGGTGGGGGTTGTTGGGTGGGTTGTGTTTGTGTTGGGGTTTGGGGTTTGGTGTGTTTTGGTTTTGTTGGGGTTCTGTTTGTGTTTGTTTGTGGGTTGGTGTTTGGGTGTGTTTGGGGTTTTGTGGGGGGTTTCGTGGGTGTGTGTGTGTGTGGGGGGGGTTAGTTGGTGTGGTCCGATTGTTGTGGTTTCGGTTTGGTTGTTTTTGTGGTGTTTTGGTTCGGTTTTGTGTTGGGTAGGGGGTAGTTCTGTTTATTTTTGTGTTTTGTGGGGGTTGTTTGTTGTTTGGTGTTGTTGTTTTGGCGGTGTTGTGGTTGGTTTCTTTGTGTGGTTCGGTTTTTTTTTTGTGTGGTTGTGGGCTTGGGTCGGGGGGTTATCTGTTTAGGGTGTGTTGTATGGTTGTGGTGGGTTGGGTGGTGGTTGGTATGCTTGGGGGTTGGTTTGGTTTGTGGTGATGTTGGGGTGGGGGGGCGGCGGGTTTGTGGGGTTGGGTTGTGAGTTTGTCGGTGTTCTGTGGTGTTTGTTGCTGTTGTGTTTGGGTGGGGGGGTTGGGTGGGGTTGGATTTTTGGGGTTTAACGGGGGGTTGTGTGGTGGTTGTTTTTGGAGATGTTCTGGGGGGTGTCTGGGGTTGGTTTGTGGATTGGGTATGGTTTGGGTTTGTGGGGGTTTGGGTTCTTTGGGGGTGGTAAGTGGGGTTTTTGGTGTGTGTTTGTGTTTTGTGGTTTTGTGTGTTTGTTGGTTCTGGAGTGTTTGGATTCGAGGGTGTTGTTTGAGGGGGGGGTTGGGTTTGTGGGGGTTGTTTTTGATGGGTTTTGGGTTTTCATTTGTGGTTTTTTTGTGTGTTGTGTTGTATGGGTTTTGTAGGTTGTTGGGTGTTTGTGGTAGGTGTGTTTGTTTGGTGTGGGGGTTGGCGTTTGTGGGAGGGGTTGGGGGGTTGTTTGGTGGGGTGGTTGGTTAGTGTTTATTGTTTGTGGGGGGTTGGTTGTGGTTTGGGTTATTTGTTGCGGTTAGGTTGGTGTGGTCGTGTGGGTTGTTGGTTGGATGTGGCGTTTTTTTTTTTTGTGTTGTTAGTTGGTGTGTGGGGAGGGGTTTGGTTTGAGAGTTGTGGGTGGTTGGTTTGTTGTGTGGGGGGTTCGTGGTGTGGTTTGGGGGTTCGGGTTTGGGGTTTGGGGGTTGGGGGGTTAGGTTGTCTTTGATGTTTTTGAGGGGTTGGTGTGTGTTGTTGTGTGTTGTGGTGTGGGTTTGGGCGTTACGTGTTGGGTTGTTATGGGCTTCGTTTTTGGGGGTCTGGGGTGGTTCGTTCTGTTGGTGGGGGTTGGGTGTGTGTTTGGGTTTTGGGTTGGGTTAGTAGTTGTATGGTTTGTTTTGTTTGTTGTTTGGTGTTTGTGTTTGGCGGTTTTGGGGTGGGTGGGGGGGTTGTGTTTATGTGGGTGTTGGTGTTTGTGTGGAGTTGTGGGTGTTTGTGTTGGTTGGTTGGGGGTGTTGCTGGTTTTGTTTTGGTAGGTGTGGTGGGGTTTTTGGTGGTGGTTTTCTGGTGTTGTGGGTTTGGTGTTTTGGGTTAGGGGGTGTGTTGTGATGGGATGTTTAGGGGTGGTGTGGGTTTTGTTCTGTGTTGTTTGGGGGGGTTTTTAGTCGTTAGTTTTTGTTGGGGGGTGTTGAGTTGGGGGGTGTTGGGTTGGGTGTTTGTGGTGGGGGGGTTGGTGTTTGTGGTTGGGGTGTGGTGTTGGTGTGTTTGGTGTACGGGTTTTTGGGGGTTGTTGGTTGTGGTTTGGTGGTGTGGGTTTTGTTTCTGTGGGTGGGTTTGGGGTTGGGTCTGGTGGGGTGGGTTGTTTGTTTGTGTGGTGTGTGTCAAAAACTTAAACCCACCCCCCCCCCCAAATACCTGTGGTATTGGTTAAGGGTGAGGTTTTGGGTTGGTTGTGGTTGGTTTAGGTGTTTGGTCTTGGTGTTGTGGGTTCTCTGGGGGTTTTAGTTTTGTGGGTGGGTTCTTGGTTTGGTGGGGTTTTTAGGGGGTTTTGGGGGTTGGCTGTTTGTGTTGTCGTTTGGGTTGTTTGTCTCGGGTTGGTGAGTGGGTTGTGGTTGGCTGGGTTTGCGGAGGGTTTTGGTTGGGTTCGCTGGGTTTTCGGGTGTTGGGTCTTATTTCGCGACTTTCGGTTGGGGGGGTTGTGTGGGGTGTTGTGGTTTGTGGTTGGTTGTGTTTTATGGGTAATGGGGTTTTTGGTGGTGGTTGTTAGTGTTGTGTTGTGTTTGTAGGGGGTGGTTTGGGTTGTGTGGTTTGGTGTGTGGGGGTTGGGGTTGTGGTTTGGGGGGGTGTTTTGTTATGTGTCTGGTTAGATTGTGGGTTGTAGTGGTTGGGTGTTGTTTTGTTTTTGGTGTGTTGTGTTCTGTAGTAGCTGTGTTGCTTGGTGTGGTGTGTGTTTGTGTTGGTGGTGGTGTTTTCGTTGTTGTGGTTTTGTGGTGTTTTTTGTGATGTTTGGGGGTAGGAGGTGTTTGGGTGGGGGGGGTGGTGGGTTTGGTTGGGGGTGGCTGGGTGTTTTGGGGTGTAGTTTTTTTTTAGGGTTTTGGGGTTTTGCGTTGGGGGTAGGGTGGTTGTTGGTGGAGTCTGGTTAAGTGGTTTTTGGTTTTGGGGGTGGGTTGTGTGGGTTGGGTTGTTCTGTTTGAGTGTTGGGGTTTGGTTTGGTGTGGGGGGGTGTGTAGGTGGGTTTGTGTGCGGGTGGGGTTGTTTGGTTTGCTGTGAGGGTTTGGCATGGTTGTTCGTTGGGGAGGGTTAGGAGGTTGGTAGCGGGTTGTTAGTTATTAGCGTTGAGTTTTTTGTTGATGGATCTGATTGTGGAGTGGGGGGGTGTTTGGTTGTGTGTTCGTTTGTTGTGGCGTCGGGGTTGGTGTGGTTGGGTGTCTGGGTTGTGCTTGTGGTGTGATGAGTGGTTGTGTTGGTTTTGTTAGGGTTGGTGTTTGGTTGGGTCTGTTTGGTTTGGTGTCGTTAGTAGGCGTTGTTTTTCGTTTTGTACTATAAGGTTTTTTGGTTTGGTTTGGTGGGTGTTGGTTGTGGTTGTTTTGTGGTTTCTTGGTGGGTTTGGTTGTGGTGTTTGTGTTTGTGTTGGGCGGGTTGTAGTGGGTGTTTGGGTTGGTGGTTGGTGTTGGTGGGTGGTTTGGTTAAGGTGAGTTGTGTTGTTTTTGTGTGTGTTTTTAGGTGGTTGTTGTTTCGTTAATTTGTGGGGTGGGTGTTTGTTTTTTTGTCGTTTGTTTTTTGGTGGGTCTAGTTTGGGTGGTTGATTTGTTGGGTTTTTTTGGTGTGTGGTATGTTTTGTCTTTGCTTGTTGTTGTGTTGTTGTGGGATGGTGGTTGTTTATGGTTATTTTGTTGTAGGGTGGGTTGGGCGTGGTGTTGGTGGGGTGGTAGTTTTGGTGGTTTGGGGTGTTGGTTGTGGTGGGTGTTTGTGGTTTTTTGTTGGGTTGTGTTTTGGGGGTTTGGGGGTTTGGGTCGGTTGGGTTCGTGTGTTGGGTTTTGGTGGGTGGGTTTATGGTTACCGGTTGGTATGGGTTGGTTGTTTGTGGGGATTCTAGCTTTTGTTTGAGGTGGGGGGGGGTTAGCTTGGGTGGTTGGTTTTGTGTGGGGTTGTTGTAGTGGGGGTTTTTTGTTTGTTGGGGTTTGGGGTGTTGCGGTTGGTGTGTTGGTGCTTGCGTTGTTGTTGTGCGGGAGATGTTGGTTTGGTTGGCGGGTTGGTGGTGGTGGGGGGTTGTGTGTTTGGTTTTTATTGTTTGTTTTTTGGTGGGACGTCGGTTTTGTTTGGTGTAGGGTGGTGGTTTTTTGGTGGTGGTGGTGTGGGGTGTGGGGGGTCTGTGGTGTTTGTTAGGTTGCGGTTTTTTGTCTTGTGGTTGGGTTGTGGTGGGTGGGATTTGTTGTTGTTTGGGTTTAGAGGTTAGGGGATTAGTAGTGGGGGTTGTTGTTGTTGTGTTCTTGTTGTGGTTTTGTCGTTGTTGTTGGGTGGGGGTTGGGGGGGGTTTTGTGGGACGTTTTGTGGTGGTGTTGTTTGGGCTTGGTTGTTTTTGTTTGTTTTGAGGGGCTGGAGGATTTGCGTGGGGGGGTGGTGGGTTGGCTTGGGCGAGGTCGTTGATTTTGGTGGATATTTTTGGATGTTCGTGTTCTGTGGTGGGTTTGGATGGGTGGGTTATGGGTTTCGTGGTGTGAGGTTTTTGTTTTATTTGGGGTTTGGGGTTTATTGCGGTTGGGGGGGTTTTGGTGGGTTAGGTGCGGGTTGGGTTTTGTTGGCGTTGGTTTGGGGATTGGCATGGTTGGGGGGGTTGTGTTTTGTTTTTGCGTGGTGCTTGCGTGTGGTTCGGTTGGGGTCGTTAGGGGTGTGGTGGTTGGTTTTTAGTCTGTGTTGTGGTTGTTTGTTTAGTTGGTGTTTTATGTTTGGGCGTAGGGGTGTTGTGTCGTTTGTTTTTTGTTGTGGGGGGGGGGTTTGGGGGGGTGTTTACTTGGGTTTTGTGTGGGGGGGGGGGGGGGGGGAGGGGGTTTTGGTTGGTGTGGAGGGGATGTGGGTGTGTGTGTGGTCGTTTTTGTTCGTTTGGGTTGTGGTTTTGGTTGTTGGTTGTGAGTGGGGGTGTGGTGTTTTGTGTGGGTTTGTTTTGTCTTGGGATTGTTGTGTGGTTTGTTGGTTTGTGGTTTGTTTTGTTTCTTGTGGGTTTGTGGGTTGTGAGGTGAGTGTTTTTTGTGGGTATGTAACATGGTTTGGGGTGGTGGTTTGTGGTTTGTTAGGTGGTGGTGGGTTGGTTGTTGTTGGTCTGTTGTGTGGTGGTGTTTGTGGGTTGGGGCGATGGGGGGTGGGGTTTTTTGTGGGTTGTTGGGTTGGTTTTTTGTATTAGGGTGGGTTTGGTGTTTGGGTGGGGGTTGTGTTGTTATTGTGGGTTTTTGTGGTTTGTGTGGGTTGGTTGGTTATGAGGGGTTATTCGTGTGCTTTGGGTTTGGTTGTTGTGTGGTCGTTGGTTGGGGTGTTCTGTCTGTGTTGTTAGTTGTTGTGGTGGTGTGTGGATGTTGGGCTGTGGGGGGTTCGGTTGTTCTGGTATGTTGGTTTGTGGTATGTGGTGGGGCTTTTTTCGTTTGTGGGTGGTGGTAGTGGTTGTGTCATTGTTGGAGTTTCGGTTTGGTGGTCTTGGTTTGTGTTGTTTGTGGTGTGTTTGAGAGGGGGGGTTGTCGGTTTTTGGTGTTTGCGTTTTGTGGTTGTGTTTTGTGTGTTGGTTTTTTGTGGGCGTTCTTGGCTTGTTGTTGGTGTGGTTTTGGGGGTGTGGTTTGGTGTGGTGTTTGTGTCGGGTTTAGGGACGTCGGTTTGGTGTGTTGTTGGGTTGTGGTTATGGGGTGGTTGATTTGTGGGGTGGGTTGGGGTGGGTTGAGGGAGTGGGTGTTAGGGTGGTAGTTTCGAGTTGTTTGTCGTTGTAGGCGTTTCTGCTGGATGTCGTTGTTTGTTTGTTGGTGGTGGTTGTTTGGTTGTGGGGGTGTGGTTTTGTTTTTGGGATTGGTGGGTTTTGTGTGTGGTTGGGGTATTTAGTTTTTGTGTTTGTTTTGGGGGTCTCAGGTGGGTTGGGTTGGTTGCGGTGGTGGGTTGTGGTCTTTAGTGGTTGCGGGTTTTGGGGAGTGGGTTGGTTTTTTGTGGGTTTGGATCTTGTTGGTTGTATGGTGTTGGGGTGTGGTTGGTGGTGTGTGTTGGCTGTGTGGTTGCGGTGTTATGGCGTTTTTGGGTGGGTGTGGGGGGCTGTATGTGGGTTTGGGGGGGGTCGGGGGGGGGGGGGGGGGGGGGTGGGGTCTTGGTATTGTTTAGGTTGGTTGTGTTGGGGTTAGTGGGTTATGGTGTGGATGGGTGGTTTGGGTTGTGGTGGGTTGGATTTGTGGCGTTTTGTTGGTGGGTTTTTGGGGGTGTTGTTGGGGGTGTTGGGGTGGGGGTTGGGTTTGATGTTGTTTGTGGTGTGTGGTGGTGTGGGCTTGACGGGGTTGGGGGGGTTGTGGGGTTTTAATTGTGATGTGGTTGTTTTGTGTTGGTTGGGGTGGTGTGGAGGTGGTTTTTGTGTTGGGGTTGTGGTGGGTTGGATGGTTGTGTGTGTGGTTTTTCGGGTGTTGTGTTTGGTTGGGTGTTGGTTGTGATGGGTGTGAGTGTGGGGGGGGGTGTTAGTTGTGGGTGGGGGTTGGTTTTTGTGTTGGGGGCTTGTTGTGTGGGTGGTTGGGTTGTGGGGTGGTGCTGGTGTGTCGGTGGTTTGTTTGTTGTATAGTTTTGGGGGGTTTTGTTGTTTTGGGGGGTGTTGTTGGTTGGTGGTTTGGTTGGATATTTGGGTTTGGTGGTTTTGTTTTTGGGTGTTTGGTGGTGGGTGGGGTCTGTTGTTTTTGGGTGTTGGGTTTGGTTTTTGTGGTCGGTTGTTGGTGGGGTTTTCTGTTTGTTAGTGGTTGTGTTGTTAATGTGGGGGTGTTGGTGTGGGTGGTTTTTGTGGTTTGGGTTGCTTTGGGGGTTTGTCTGGGGTGGGTGTTGGTTGGTTGGGTGTTTGTTTGTTTTGGTATGTTGGTGGGTTGGGTTTGGTTGGTTTGTTGTGGGGTTTTAGGTTGGTTGTTGGTCGGGGGTTCGTTTTGGGTTGGCTGGTGTGAAGTATTGGTTTTGTGTTCTGGGGGTTTTCGTTTCGGGTTGATTATGGGTCGTTGGTGTTGCGGGAGCTTTGGTGGTTTTGTGTTTGGTGGGGGGTTTGTGTGGGGTTGGGTTAGGCGGGTTGCAGTTGGGTTGGGGTGTTGATGTTGGTGTGTGGGTTGCTTGGTTTGTGTGTTTGTGTTGTTCGGTTTGGTATTGTTGTGTTTTGGGGGAGTGGGGTTTTGGGGGGGTTGGGGTTGGGTTTTGTTGTGTAGATGGGGGGTTCGGGTGTTGTTTTTGTGGGGGTGGGTTGGTGGGGTGGTGGTAGTGTTGGTGTTGTGGTTGGGTTGGTGGGTTTTTGTGGTTTTGTGGTGGGATGTGGGTTTTAGGTCGGTTGTGGGGGGTTTGGTGTGGGGTTGTGGTTTTGGGTCTGTGGTTGGTGGGGTTGGTGTAGTGTGCGGGTGGTTTTTGGGTTGTTTGTGTGTGGTGTTGGTGTATGTTTTGGTTGTTGGTGTTGTTGGGTGGTTTTTGTGGTGTGGTTGTGGGGTGAGAGTTTGAAGTGGCGTTTTGTGTGTGGGGTGGGGGTTGGGTGTGGGTGGTGAGTGTGGTATGTGGTGGGTCTTAATTGTTTTTGTTGTTGTGGGGGGATGTGGTTGTGTGGGGTTTCGGTGGGGTGGGGTTGTAGGTGGGTCTCGGGTGTTGTTGTGGTGTTTTTGGTTTTATGGTTTTGGGTTTTTGAGTGGGGTGTGGGTTGTGGCGTGGGGAGGGTTTGTTGTTTTGTTTAATGGAGGGGTTGGTTGTGTTGTTTAGTTGTTTGGTTGTGGGTTTGTTGTGTTGGGGTTTGTTAGTTTTGTGGGGTGGTGGTTTTGTTGGGGTTGTTGTTGTTGGGTTGGGGTGGTTTTTCTGTTGGGTGTGGTGATTAGGGTGTTGTAGGGGTGTTGGGTGATGGGGTAGGTAGTGGTGGGGGTTGGCGGGGGTTTTTTGGGGGTGGGGGGTTGTAGGGTTTGTCTGTGTGTTGTTTGGTGTTGGTGGGGTCTGGTTGTTGGGCGTTGGTATGCGTTTTGGGGTGGGTTGGTGTTGGTGTGGTGGGTTGGTTGTAGTGTTGTGGGGGGGGGTTGTGTGGGTTAGGGGGTTTTGGAGAATGGAGGTTGTTTTTATCGTTTGGGGGTGGTTTGGTGTGTGGGTTGGTGGATGGGTTTTGGTGGGTGGGGGGGTGAGGTGTGGTGTTGGTTTGGTGTGGTGGTTTGGGTGTTTGGGTGTTTGTTGTTGATTTCGGGTTTATGTGTTGTTTGTGTCCATCGGTTTGTGTGGTTTTGGGTTTGGGGGGGGTTGGGTCTTGTTAGGGTTGGTTTGGGGGGTTTGGTTTGGTTTTTTGCGTTTGGGGTGTTGTGTTGGGGGGTTGGTGTTGGTTTAGGGGTTTGTGTGTGTTGGTTGCGGGGTTGTGGGTGGGTGGGGGTTGTTTGCTTTGGGTTTGGTGGGGGTGTGTTGTGTTTTTTGGGGGGTGTGTGGTGGTGTGTTGTTGGGTTTGTGTGTGGGGTGTTTGTGGTTTTGGTTGGGGGGGGAGGTGGTGGTTTGTTTAGGGGTGTGGTGTTGTGGCGTACTGGTTGGGGGGTTGGCCTTTGTTTTGTTTGTGTGTGTTGTTGTTTTGGTTGGGTGTTCGGGGTTGGGGGGGTTTGTTGGTTTGGATTGAGTCAGTTGTGGGTGAGTGTGTTGGTTGGTTCTTTTGGTTTTTATGGGGGGTGTTTTTTGTGGTTTATTGTGTTTTGGGTTGGGGGTGGACGTTGTTGGGGTGGTTAGTATTTGCCTGTGGGGGTATGGTTTTTGTGTGAGTGGGTTGGTGGTGGTTTGTTTTAGGTTTTTTGTGTGTTGTGTTGTTGGAGTTTGGTGTGATTTGTGGGTGTTGGGGGTTTTTGGTGTCTGTGGTGGTGTTTTTGTGGTGTAGGGTGTGGGGGTTTGGGTGTGTGGTTTCGGTTGTCGGGGGATTTTGTGGTTGTGTTGTGTGTGGGTTGTGGGGTTTTTGGGTTGGTTTTTTGTTTTTTTGGCTGGGGATTGGTGGGTTGTCGTGTGTTGTTGTGGGGTGGTCGGTGGTTTATTGTGTTGGGGGTGTGTTTGGTGGGTTTGTGGTGGGGTTGTTTGGTTGGTGTGGTGTTTTGGTTTTGGGTTTTGGTTTTTGGTGGTTTTGTCCGGTTTGGTGTTGGGTTTTTGGCTTTGGGGTTGGGTTGTAGTGTTGGGGTGGGTCGGGGTGTTGGTTGTTTTGTTGTGTTGGGGGGGGGGTTGTTGGTGTTGTCATGTGTTTTGGAGTTGTCGGTTTGGTGGTTAGGGCGTGGGGTGTTGGGGGAGGTGTTGGTTGGTGGGTATGGTTGGGATGGGTTTGGGAGGTTTAGGGTGCTGTTTGGTTGTGGTTGTTGTTTGGTTTGTTGGTTTTGTTGTTTTTGTTGTGTTGCGTTGTGGTTTTGTAGTGGGGTTGTACACTGTTGCGCGTTGTCTGGTATGGGTTTTGGGTGTGGGTTCTTAGGGGGTGTTGGGTTCGTGGGTTGGGTGTTAGGGTGGTTTGTTTGTGTGGGGTGGGTTTTGTGAGGGTGTGGGGTGGGGGTTTGGTGGGTGGTTTTTTAGTTTTGTTGTGGTTTGATTTATTGTTGCGAGGTGGTTTTGTTGGGTGGGTTGGGGGTGTGTGTTGGTGGATGTTTGTAGCTGGTTGTCGGCGGGTGGTTTTTGGGGGGTTTGGTGTGTTTTTGGTTGTTGTGGTTTTGTGTTTTATGTGGGGGGGGGGTTGTATGTTTTTGGTTTGTGGTTGTTGGGGGGGTTTGGGGTGGGGGTGTTTTTAGTGGTTGGGTTTGGTGGGTTGTTTTGCGTTTTGTTGGGGTGTGTGGTGGTGGGTTTGTGGTTTGAGGGTTTGGGTTGTTTAGTAGTGTGTTAGGGTTTGGGGGGTTGTGGTTTGAGTGGTTTTGGGTGGTTTGGTTTGGGTTGTGCTGGTTGTGGGGGTGGTTTTCGTGTTGAGGTTGTGGATGGTTTGTTGTTGCGGTTGTGTTGTTTTGGTTGTTGTGGTTTTTTTGTTTGTTTTGGGTTTTCCTTTGTTTGTTTTTGGTGTTGGTTGTTTACTTGTTGTGGGTCTTGGATGGGGGGGTTTTGTTGGGGAGTGTGGGTTGTGTGGTTGGGTCGGTGGAGTGGGTTGTGGGTTTGTTTTGTTTCGGGTTTTGGTGGTGGTGGTTTTGTTGTAGATTGGGTTTTGGGGTGTTGGGGTCGTGGATTTGTAAGTCGATGTATGTGGGTGGTTTGGAGGGGGTTTTTTTTTTGTTTTTCGTTTGGTTGGTGTGTGGTGAGTCGTGTCTTGGGGTGGTGAGAGGGTGGTTTGTGTTTGGGTTTGTTGGTGGTTTCAGTGAGTTTGTTGGTTGTTTGGGTTGGTGGTGTGTGGTGTGGGTTTGTGGGGGTGGTAGGTTGTTCGTATTTTGGGAAAATTGGTTGGTATGGTTTAGGAGTATGGTGTTTATGGTTCGTGGTGGTTTGTGTGTGGTGTGGTTAGTGTTTGGGGGTTGTTTTGTGGGTAATTTTGTGTGGTTGCGATCTTTCTGGTTGCGGGTGTGGGGTTTTCTGTTTGGGTGGTACTTTAGCGGTGGTGCTGGGTGGGTTGTTTTGGGGGTGTTTGGTTGTTGTGTCGTGTTCTTGGGTGTGGTTTTTGGTTTGTTTAGGGGTGGGTTGATTTGGTTGGGGGGGTTTTTGTTTGGGGGTTGGTGTTGCTGGTTTTTGACTTTTGTGGGGTGTGGGTGGTTGGGGTTTATGTGTATTTTGGTTTGTGGTTGGGTTGTTTTTGTTTTTGGGTGTTTTGTCGGAGGGTTTGGTTGGGGGTGCTGGTGTGTGGGGGGTTGTTTTGTGCGGTAAGTGTGGTGGTATTGGTTGTGGTTCTTGGAGAGGGTGGGCGAGTCGGTGTTGGTTGGTGGTTGGGGTGGGGTTTTGGTTGTGTGGGGTTTGTGTGTTCCGTGGGGGGTTTGTGGGTTGGGTGAGTTGTGTTGGGTCGGGTTAGGGTTGTAGTTGTTATGTGGTTGTATGGGTTGGATTGGTTGTGGGGTTGGTTGTGTAAGTGTGGTGGTGGAGTTTGTGTGTTTGTTGGCGGTTAGGTTTTTATGATAGGTTTTGTTTTGGTGTTGGGTTGTTGGTGGGTGGTGATGTCGGTGTGCCTGTGAGTCCGGGGTGATGGGTTTGGGTTGAGCTTGTTGGGGTTGTTTGAGGATGGTGTTGGTTGCGGGGTTTGGCGGCGTGTTGTTTGCGGGGGTTGTGGGGGGTTGTTTACTTGTGTGTGTTTGTGTTTACACAACTCTGTTTGATAAATAATAATTTTATAAATAAAATAATAAATGTTCAATCATTATACTTATTATTTTTTTTTAATTTATTCATTTATTTATAGTATTAATTTAATAATTTTTAATCTAAAAATTTTAATAAATTAATATTTTAATTTTAATTATAATTAATTGTTTTTTAATAATAATTTTTTAATTATCATTAATATTAATTGTTAAAAAAGTTATTATTTTTAAAATATATATTATATTTATTTATAAAATTTAATTAAATTTAATTATTTATATAAATAATTTTATATTCTATTAAAAATATATTTTTAAAATAAAATATTTAACTTAATTATTCTTAATTTATTAAATAATATCTAAAAAATATAATTTTTTTATTTTATAATTTATTAATTTAATAATTAATTAATTTATTAATATATATTTATAAATATTTATTTTTTTAATTTAATTATTTAATATTATATTATTATTATTTATTATAAATAAAATCATTGAATTTATAATAAATAAAATTTATTTTTAATAATTTATAATAAAAATTAATTTTAATTTAACTTTTAATATTAATAATTATATATTTTTTAATGTTATTAATTATTTTTTAAATTTTTCTTATTAAAATTATTTAATAAAATTAATTATTTTTTTAAATTTTAATTATTAATTTTCTCTTTATAATAATTCTTTTTATATAAAATTATTAAATATAATTATATATATTAAAAAATTTTTTTAAATATTTTTTTATTTATTAATATACATATATATCTTAATAATTATCTTAATTTATTAAAAAATAAATTTTTAAAATTTTTCTCAGCAATAAGCTTTGTCACCCTATGATCCAATTCAATATTAATGGTTTCAATCTCTTCGAAGTCCTGTTTGATCTTATCCTTATCCATTTTTCCACTTAGAGATTTAATTCTCTCTTTCAACTTCTTAATTACCGTGTCTTTCTCTTGGGACTGAGCTTTCAATTCATTTAATTCAAACAATTGATCAAAACTTGGAACACTTTGATTTGAAACAGAATTTTCCCTTTGAAAAATTTCCTGTTTAAGTTGAGTGTCAACTTCTAAAGAGATGCAATGTTTTTCAAGAATGGTAAAACTTTTGAACAGTTTATCGTAAGTTTCCCTTTTAACAAAATCCGTTTGAAGCTCAGTCTCAAGTTTGAGACACTTTTGACATTCATGCACATTCACAGAATCATTCTCCACGGAAGGATTAACAAGTAAGTTCACAATATCTTTGCTCATCACTTGTTCCAAGAGTCGTTCATTTTCGTTCAAAACTTGATTCATCTTAACTTCAAATGTTTTTGACTCAATACGATGTTGTTCCACAGCCTGTTCCATTTGATAGAAGACATTTTGGACTTCAGAAAGTTCATCAACCAAATGTTGGTTGAATGTACTAAATAAGTCCTTCAGAGCTTTTACAAATGGAATTATTTCATCCCTAAAACAAGCTTTTGTATGTTCGAAACCCCACGAACCCTCAGTGATAGCTGTGGGTGTGGTCCTTTCTTTGACTACCACATCAAAGTTAGCAAGATGGTGTTTAAGTTTCTTCAAACTCGTGTTAACCATGCTGACTTTAGGAAGTTCTTTTGGAACCTCAACATTGGTGGGTCTAATAGAAAGTGTGGGTTCTGAAGAATTCACAGAATTCTGAGACCAAAAGGCTTGTTCAGCAGATAATTCAGTTTGTGGAACAAATCGTGTTGAAAAATCTTTATAAAGTTGGTTAAGAGCAGCATAATCTATCGGTGTGGTATCAACTTGCTTTTCCTTTTCTAACATCATATTATCCTTATGTTTTAAAAGCATTTTGGAACGACTCTCTTCAGCAAGTGTTAAGGTCTCTTCTGAGTCAGGAATCACAATAGGATTAGTTTGAACAATAATATCACCAACATATAGCTTTGGTTTCGACTGCTGAGCTTTCTGCAGATAGAAGGGATTTTGAAAACCTAGAGCTTGTTTAGTGGTATTATCATAGAAAAACTGAGGTTTCGTCAACATGTGAACAGTTTGTGCAGATTGATCTCTTTTAAAAACAATATTATCTAGATGTTTGATCTGCTTTTCTAGAGCTATTTCTCTATCAATGTTCCTAGATTCTTCTTTCTTAAAATCATTTTTTAGAAGAGTAACCGTTTGTAATAAAGATTCCTTTTCTTTTAAATGTTCTGAAAGAGTTTGTTTAAGAAGATCAATCTCTACAGACTGTGCACATGTGTCTGAAACGTTATCCTTACTCCTTAAGTCAACATTTTGTCCTTCTTTCAAAACTTTAACTTGTTCCTTATATCTTTCAAGCTCAGCAGTTAAGGTATCATTGACACTCTTATTTTCCAGATTTATCTTGGTACAATTAGCAACTTGGGTTTTTAGTTGTTCAATCACAGATAATATTAAATCATCTTGTTGTGCAAAGGATTTAGAATTCTAAACAATTGCTTATTGTGATTCAATCACATACTGAGAATAAGGAATGATATTGCTATCACTGGTTATTTCAGTCTCTGAATGATTCACAACATTCGACTGTTAAGAAGACGACATCACCTGCACAACTTGATTTACCGCATTATTATTCATATTATCATGATTGTGTACCTCAGCAAGAGAATATAAACCATAATGAGATAAATTTGCCATGAGAGCAATTTGGCAGAGTTGAGTTCGTCACAATCAGAGTCATATGCATCCAAATCATCAGCTTGATAAGTAGCATTATGAGTAATGACAGTCTGTGTGCTTTGACCTTCAGGAATATCTGGATCTACCAAAAAAGCTAGTTCCTCCTCATTTAGAATTTGAACATGTGCTTGAGCTTGTACCAACAACACTTTCTCCTTAAACCATGAATCATCCCTTTTTCTCTTTGGTTTGGTGCACTGTCTGGACATGTGGCCTTCCCCTTTGCAGTTGTAGCAAATAACAGTCCTTTATTTTCCAAAATTACTTCCACTTGCTCCTGGAGTGTAAGTCCTTGAAGTACCCGCAGCAAAAGAAGTTTGTCTCCCCTAAATTGGTTGTAGTGTAACTCTTCCATTATTGATGGTAGTTTGTTGCCTAGGGTTAGATGATTTTCTCAGCTGATTATTAGTAGTGGGATAACAGGAGGTGACAACTGCAGTCAAAAACAACATCATGTGATTGATGGCATCAATGGGATCATCACTTTTCTGGAACACTAGAACAATTAGATTGGAGTCTTGTTGGGAAAATTCAGATTGTTGGTTAATTTGGGGAGGATATTCTAATTGAGGGATAGATAATGATGAAGAATAAACATTGTGGTGAATTGATGATTGAAAATCATTAGATGGGTAAGTTACTAAAAGAGGTGTTGATGATTGATGAGTTAAGTATTGTTGAGACTGATAAGGTGAACCATACTATGGAGATGGATATGTTGAACTGGTGGTTGAAGTTGAGTGTTTTGGTAAGTGTGTTGATGAGTTTGATAAGGTGACTGTGTTATTTGGTGAGATGCAACTAAAGCAAGAGGATCGGAGTTACGTTCATGCATCAAACGAACTTCATTTGCATGTCGTTCATGTTGTTCCAAGTAAGCATGAAGCTGATCAACATTGGTAGTATGCAAGTCTTTGACCAACTTAACATCAGTAACAAATTTGCTCCATTCATCAGGAAGTGTGTTCAGAAACTTGGTATTAACTTGAAATTGCTCCAGTGGCATCTTGTAGATGTTCATATCATTGAGTAGCAGTGTGAATCTCAAGTAGTACTCGTGTAACGACTCTCCTTTCTTGTAAGTGAACTTATCAAATTCATCGTACAACTTACACTCTCGTTCTTGCTTTGTTAACGACGTTCCTTGCATGAGCAGTTTAATCTTCTCCCAAAGATCCTTGGCTACACGATGTTGACTCACAAGAGCATAGATTTCTGTTGGAAGGCCTTGGAGAATGATATTAATTGCTTTGATGTCACAATCAGCTTGAATGGCTTCTGCAGGGGTGAGCTCAGTATATTCCTTAAGTCTTGTTACACCATCCACTGTGATTGATGGCCAGACGAGTGGACCTTTCTCAACGGAAGCAAGGATCATTCTACCATGTGGTCTATTCATCATATAAAGTTCCATTCTGCTTTTCCATGAATCATACAAATGTTTTTCAAGCATCGGTGGTTTATTGTCACCACCCGAGAGAAGTGATTTATCAGCAAGAGTCGTCATTGATAACGTGGTATCAAAAAGATTACTAATTGATCGATCGGTGGTAGAAAGAAATTGTGTTTGAATGTGTGGTTGTTGAGTCTTGAAATAATTCTTGAAACTACACGGGATTTTACAATTCTCGACAAAACCGGGAAAACAAGTTAATGTTTCACGGGATTTTACAAGTCAAAGAAATAACCGTATAATTTAGAAATTTGAGTTGATAGGTTTTAATTGGAAAGTGACTAGTTCGGTTCTCAAACAACTTGATTGGTTCGGTTGTCAAAGAAGTTAGTTTAGTTCGGTTCCAATGAATCTTGTTTAGTTCGGTTCCAATGAATAAAACTAGTTCGGTTCTCTCCTTCAATAAACTAGTTTGGTTCCAATTAACTAAACTAGTTTGGTTCACTCATTCGGTTAACTAGTTAGGTGCCAGTTAACTAAACTAGTTCGGTTCACTCGTTCGGTTAACTAGTTCGGTTATCTAATTCGATTGTCAAAGGAGGAAACTAGTTCGGTTCAAATTAATGACAACTCGTTCAGTTCCAACTAAAAAACAACTCGTTCAATTCCAACTACAGAAAACTGGTTCGGTTCAAACTAAAATCAACTAGTTCAGTTCCAACTAATAACAACTCGTTCGGTTACAACTAAAATCAACTAGATCGGTTCCACTGGTTCGGTTAACTAGTTTGGTTAACTCGTTCGATCTTTTAGTTCGGTTCCAACAGACAGACTAGTTCGGTTGTAACTGAGACGAAATTGAAATTTTCAAAACTCAAAAAGATACATTTTTTATTGGTTTTTTGCAAAAAATCTTGTACAACTAGTATTACTAACCCTATAGGAACAAGAAAAATGACAACTTTAAGGTTTTTAAGCCGAAGATTTTTAAATCAAGATTTTTCTCTTTGTAAAGGTTTTCAACACAAATCAAAAGACAAACACAAAAACTAAACACACCACTCCATGGCTCTTGATACCAATTGAAGAATACTAGTAATCTTTAATATTATACAAGAACTAGAGAGAGAAGTGGGTTGGAAAGTTTCTAGAGAGAGAAAGTAACATGGAAATGGATGATCATATTATTATGTATGTGAAATGAGAAATGAAACAACCAACCACTCTCTCCAAGGCATGGAGAAGGTATATATACTACATACAAGGTCGGCCAATGGGATTTACTAAGGCTTCCATGGGCCTTGGGCCATATTAGCTTACTAAGCTAATCATATGTTTACCTACGAGCTAAGACTAGTATATATTGGAAGTGACCGATACTTTTCTTGTTCCTAACAAACTTCAATATACTGAATGATTGACAAAACAACTATATGTTTTGCCTAATAGCTATTACTTTTCTATGTAAGTGTATATCTCTAACTATGCCGTATGGTTCCTTTTATACACCAAGGAAAAACCCTAATAGACTTACAAAACGCGTTAAGTGATCATGCATATCTATTCCTAATATTACTCATTCATATCACATAAGCAGTACTAACTATATATGACTAACAGTACAAACTATATACTGACAGTACTAACAATGTACTAGTAGTACGAACTATAACTAACAGTACTAACTATTACAGCTAGCAGTACTAATGACTTAGATTATTTTCTAAGATCTTCAGCAGCAGGACTATCTTGAACCACCATTACTAACTTCCAAAGCTAGTAGTATTAAGTTGAAGATGTCCATAATTCCTAACAATTCCCATTAACTGTTTTAAGCTTAGCAGAATCCCAAAACTGTTTAATACATGAGATATAGATCGTAGGGTTAACAGTAAGTGCATATCTAATGGGATTCTCATTCAAAAAATCAACAATCTGCTCAAATCCTTCACTTTCATCAAGCTTCTCTAAAAATGCAACCAAATTGTGTGTTTTAACAAACTTGTGTGTTGACATTGTGATGGGTTTTGTTGAACAACGATGAAATTGAGTTAGGGTTTAGGTGTAGAGAGTATTTGAATGTATGAAATTGATTATGGTAAGTGATAAAAACCTTTAATCAAGTCAAACAATCTATTTAGGTAAAGTACCCTCAACAGCATTAACTTAAACCAGCAGCATTAAGTTAAGCCTAACAGTATTAAGTAACCCAACAGTAGTAAGTTATACCTGGCAGCATTAACTTATGCCTAACAGCAGTAAGTGTATACTCAGCAGCATAAACAAATACGGGCAGCAGTAATTTAAGCTTAACAGCATTAACTTAAGCTTAACAGCATTAAGTTGAAGCTGAGCAGCATTAACATTAAAGCACTAGTAATCACCTCAATTTCATTCCAAAAAGCATCTCACAAACTCTCTTTCTGTTTTTTAGCTCACAACATCTCTTATTTCTTTTTCTCACCAATTCACTCTTTCTATTTTATACACACATCTCTCTTTTCTTTTTCTTACCAATTCAGACAGTTTTGTACAATATGCCATCAATTCCATTAGTTTCATATTGTCCTCCCTACTTCCAAGTGTATTACTTCTTGAGAGAGGTGGGTCATTGGACTTTATAAATGCAGTCCCAAACCTAGTTTGAGCATCTGCATCCCCTAATATGGTATCTTGGCACGTGGGACCACTACCTGAACCAATTCCCTAAGGACTTGAATCTTTAAGTGTTGCCATGGATTGGGTCTTAATTTATGTTACCACTGTCCTGCTCTACTTCTAAGCTAGAAGCAGTAGTGGCAGCCATTTCCATTCTGTCACCCACTCCTTATGGACAGCCTCATCACTAACCTTTATAGAGGGACCACCAGACTAAGGTACCTTAGTGTCCGGACCTTTTTTGCCTTAACAGTTTTAACTTTATCTTTAATAATTATACAACAACATGCCTCTATTCATCACAAGCACACTAGAAAATACTAGATAGACATGTAAGAATTCATGAGGATCTATATTTATGTGTAACCCATGAATAAAAATTAAGAACTGTTAAACCTCCCCTCAAACAATACTTCAGAGATTGAGTAATCCAATGCTAGCAATCAAAAAGTTAAACCTGCTAACATCAAAAGCCTTTATGAGAAGATCTGCAACATTTTGGTCTGTATGGATCTTAATCACTTGAATCAACTTCTTCTTATAAGAATCTTTGATGAAATGGTTCCTTATTTCAATGTGCTTGGTTTTAGAATGAAACACTGGATTCTTTATAATACAAATGGTGCTTTCATTATCAATGTAAATCTTGGTGTTCATGAAGTTGAACCCATAGTCAAGCATCTGATTTTGGATCCATAACACCTGTCCACAACAGTTAGTAGCAACAACATACTCTGCTTCAGTTGTTGAGTTAGCAACTATAGTCTGCTTCTTACATTGCCATGAAATCAACCTCTTACCAAGAAATTGACAACCTTCTATTGTGGATTTCCCGTCAAGGCTAGCTCCAGCATAATCACTATCAGAAAAAGCTTCCAAGTCAAATGGAGAATTTTTAGGATACCAAAGGCCCAATTTAGGTTAACCTTTTAAATATCTAAAGATTCTCTTCACAACATTAAGAAGTGAAGTCTTTGGAGTAACTTGTAACCTTGCACAAATACAAATAGCAAATGTGATGTCAGGCCTAGAAGCTATTAAGTACATCAATGAACTAATCATTGATCTGTATAAATGAACATCTACATCTTTAGCTTCTTCATCCTTGATCAATGACTTGTTAGGCTCCATTGGAGTGCTTGCTGTCTTTATAGTGACAAAATCAAACTTTTTCAAAATCTCAGCCACATATTTATCTTGGCTAATAAAGATTCAATCACTTTTCTGTTGAACCTGAAGTCCCAAAAAGAAAGTAAGTTCTCTCATAGAACTCATTTGGAACTTATCATGCATCAGCTTTTCAAACTCAGTATTCAACTCTTTCTTGGTTGACCCAAAGATGATATCATCAACATAAACCTGTACTAGCAGGATATCATCTTTATGTCTTTTAATGAACAATGTTTTTTCAATTAGACCCCTGTGAAAACCATTGTCCAGCAAATAAGTTGACAATGTCTCATACCATGCTCTTGGTGCCTGATGTAGTCCATAGAGAGCCTTTTCTACCTTGTAGACTTTATCTAGAAAGGTTGGATCTTCAAAACCATGATGTTGATAGACATATACCTCCTCTTCTATCTTTCCATATAGAAAAGCACTCTTGACATACATTTGGTAGACTACAAAAAATCTTTGAAGGAAGCATAAGCCAGAAATAACCTTATAGCTTTAATCCTTGCTACTGGTGCAAAAACTTCTTCATAATCTATACCTTCCTCTTGAGTATATCCTTGAGCAACCAGTCTAGCTTTATTCTTCACCACTATGCCTCTTTCATCCTTGTTGTTTCTAAAAACCCATTTAGTACCAATTGCCTACTTGTCTTTAGGTAAATCAACCAAGGTCCAAACTTTTAGTAGCTTAAACCGTAGAAGCTCATCCTGCATTGCTTCTACCCAGCTTGGATCTTTTAAGTCTTGAATTGGTTTCTTAGGTTCTATTTAAGATAAGTAACATGCAAATAAACAATTTTAAAAAGTCTTTGTGATTTGTTCTCCTAAGCTGTTGAACTGAGGAAATCAAACTATGTTCTTCATTTATCTTAGACATTTGTCTTGTCTGCACAGGTGTTTCTAAACTGCTAATTACATGATCTTTAGGATGATCTTTAAGAAATTTTATGAAAGCAGCATCAGGAACTGTATAGGATTGTAAACTCCCGTATAAAAGGTCACTATTTATTTTAACTCCTATATTAATTTTATAAATTTACATTTTCAAAATTTTGGTCGAAATTGAAATTTATGGATTTTGGCGAGATTCGAACCGTAAGTCACCTGTTATCGATCGAGAAGCTGATGGACGGGTAATTATAGCCCCGTAAATTTTATTAGAGGCATTTCAGTTGAATATATTATCACCGACCTATTTTGGATGTGACGTGTTTTAAATTATTTGTGTAACATTCCGTATTTAAGGTCGCTATTTATTCCGAACTTTATTTCTATTTTCATTTTTAAGCAAAGTCATTAATTTTACGTTTACCCGATTTAGTAAGAATTTCCCGTACTTAGCTTTGTTTGAGCCGTATTTAGAAATCTATTCCGTCTTCGTGCCTTAAGTGGTTTAATAATCTCATAATATTCCCCGATGATTATAATTTACACTATTTTCACTTTCCGTTGTGTTTCGCGTTTACGTAAATTTCTAGCTTAAAACTCGCGTTTTACCTTAAACCTTACCTTTATTTAACTTACACTTACACTATACTTTAATTAAACACTTATAAACTAAAAATCAAAAACAAATATTATTACCCTACATCTAGGCCCTAGGCCGGTTGTCCATATACACACACAAACCTTTTACAACTTTCTATAAACTTAATCATTTCCTCATTTTTCCATACATGCATGTCTCCTCATTTCACCTAGTTCAAAAAAATTCAAAATCCTCTCTTCTTTGGTCCCCTTGCTGCCGAAATTACCCTCATCACCACCATCATCATACAAATTTGTTCATCTCATTTTTAGCAACTTAACATCATCCATAAGTTGCTTGCAAGGTTTGGTGGTTTTTCTTAAAGTTTTGAAGAAGTTATTAAGGTTATCTCTTAATCTTTAATTTTTCTTTTCATTTTAATCCATGAAAATGGAAGTTTGATTCTGGAAATACATATTTATATGATGATGAGTTGTGTTAAGAGCTTGGGATGGCATTTCATGTGATTGGTTAGAGTTAGGATTGATGTTTGGATAGGTTTTAGAGTGAAAAATAGGGACTGTTTTGGAACAGTAGCAAAAACGGGTTATAGCAAAAATATTTTGGCTTGGATCCTATGATTAAATTACATGACTGGAAAGATACATGTCTTAGCATCATAGCATAGTTGGATACTTAACCAACTTTTTGGGATGAGAGAGTTATGGTCAAAACAAGAAAATAGGTCAAATCTGGACCTATGATTAGAAAATGAGTTAAAATCTAAATTTTTGCCATAAAATATTAGGTTTTAAAGATTGGGTCAGTGGTAGACATCTTAAGGAAGCCATAGCCTTTGACCTCACCTTCATTGCTATCATGGTTAGGGATTTATGGCCATTTTAGTAAAGGGTAAATTTTTTGGAAACTTTCTGTTTTGGATAATCAGGGGTAAAATAGTCTTTTCACATAGTTACGAAACTTTGTAGATTATGAGACTGGCATTTTTGGAAACTAGACTCAAATAGATTTCTAGGAGTGAAAGCCTCACATATAGAACATTTGTGAGCTAGGAGATATGAGTCCATGAAGTCGAGTTAAAATCAGAAACTAA
>BQNB010000167.1:170144-193893 GCA_026074375.1 Tanacetum coccineum | reverse complement strand
CCTCTTCCAAAGTTGGAAGAGGCTTATATAGTACTTACAATATACCGGGTATTCGTACCCGACTTAAAACCTAAAAACGTACTATTAACTATTAAACTACGAGCTATAATAAACAGTAAAATACACTGGGTGACCGAGTCTTTTTCTAAAATCTAACAATGCGGATCATTCTACAAAAGCATGGATGAATTTCATGATCGTGAGGTCATTATCACCGTACAATGGTATCATTGGAAGACCTGGAATAAGAGAAATCCAAGCGGTACCATCCACCGCCCACGGAATGCTTAAATTCCCAACCGATGGAGGAATAGTAACTATCCATAGCACTATCTTGATACCCGCTGAGTACGCCACAGTGACCACGTCATCCAAGGAGATACCAAAAGAGGTCGTAGTTCGTCATGAAAATTTTAAAGTAGCTCCACATTCGAATTTCCCTGATCAAGAAGTGGCAATCGGAGGGACCCTATCCGCAAAAGGAAGCACAAAATTGTGCTCACTCTTGAAAGAAAACTTGGATATATTCGCATGGCAGCCGTCAGATATGACAGGAGTACCACGATCAGTATCCGAACATCGGCTCAATATCCGGGAAGGATATTCGCCTGTTCGACAGAAAAAAAGGGGCCAGGCCCTAGAGCGTGCAAAAGCTATCCAAGCGGAGGTACAAAAACTAGTAGAGGCGGGAATTATGCGAGAAGTCTATTACCACGACTGGCTGTCCAATCCAATCATGGTAAAAAAAACACAACGGTAGCTGGCGGATGTGCGTGGATTTCACGGACTTAAATAAGGCATGTCCACAGGATTGTTACCCCCTTTCGGAAATCGACTGGAAAGTAGAGTCTCTCTACGGCTACCCCTTTAAGTGTTTCTTGGACGCTTACAAAGGCTATCACCAGATATAGATGGCAGAGTCAGATGAGGAGAAAACAGATTTCCACACTAGCCAAGAGGTATATTGTTATACGAAAATGACTTTTGGCCTCAAGAATGGTGGCTCCACGTACCAGCGGCTGGTAGACAAAGCTTTTGACAACCAAGTTGGTTGGAACATAGAAGTGTTCGTTGACGACTTGGTTATTAAGAGTCACACCGAGGCAGAAATGCTAAGAGACATCAACGAAACGTTCCGTACGCTACGAAAAATCAACATGAAGCTCAACCCCAAGAAATGTACAATTGGGGCAGTGGAAGGAATGTTCTTGGGGTACATGATTACCCCGGAAGGGATAAAACCGTGCCCTAGTAAAACAGAAGCAGTGCTACAACTCCCGTCCCCACGAACAATCAAAGAGGTCCAGAGCCTCAACGGGAAGTTGGCTAGTCTGAATAGGTTCCTCTCCAAATCAGCAGAAAAGTCCTTGCCGCTATTTAAAACCTTGAAAAAGTGCATTAAAAAGAGTGACTTCCATTGGACACCGGAAGCGGAACAGGCCTTCAAGCAATTAAAGCAGCATTTGTCGGAGCTACCCCTGCTAGTAGCACCCAAACCAAAGGAAGAACTGATTGTGTACCTGTCCGCCTCCAACGGAGCTATTAGTGCGGTGTTGATGACCGAAAGAGGCACGGTTCAGACGCCAATCTACTTCGTAAGCCGCGCATTACAGGGTCCCGAACTAAACTACACCCCAATGGAAAAGCTTGTTCTATCACTGGTTTTTGCCGCTAAGAGGTTGCGGAGGTATTTCCAAGCGCATCCTATTGCGGTCATTACCGACCAACCCATCAAACAAATAATGTCACGTCCCGATGTGGCAGGACGATTACAAAAATGGAGCGTCATGCTGGGAGAACACAATATCACGAACCACTCGCGGATGTCAGTGAAAGGACAAATCCTAGCGGATTTCCTCATAAAAAAGCCAGATGAAAGTCCGCCAGACACACCAATTGTTGAAGTCCCGCAAGAGCCATGGACACTATTCATGGACGGATCATCATGTATAGATGGATCCGCCGCTGGCTTAATACTGACAAGCCTGGAGGGAACGGAGTTCATCTATGCGCTAAGATTTCAGTTCACTGCTTCTAACAACGAGGCAGAGTATGAGGCACTGATAGCTGGCCTTCGGATAGCAGCACAGATGGGGGTGCGTAATGTGCACGTAAGCGTAGACTCTAAACTGGTAGCAAACCAAGTCCTAGGGACATACGTCGCCAAGGAGGAAAACATGGTTAAGTACCTTGAGAAGGCCAAAAGCCTAATCAGCGGCTTCGCTAACTTTTCCATAAGTCAAGTTCCAAGAAGCAAAAACAAGAAAGCAGACGCCCTGAGCAAAATCGCGTCAACCAGCTTCACACACCTATCAAAACAGGTCTTGGTTGAAATACTTAAAGAAAAATCCATACAAGAGAAGGAAGTGGCGACCGTGGTGGAAGAAGAGGGACCAACATGGATGACCCCGATAATGGAGTACTTGAAAGATGGGACCCTCCCTGGTGATAGAAAGGAGGCAAGCAAACTCCGTATCAAAGCCAGACAGTACGAATTATTAGAAGGAGTCCTCTACAAGAGGTCATTCCTAAAGCCGTGGCTAAGATGTGTTGGACCACTCCAAGCGGATTACGTGATCCGAGAGATACACGAGGGATCGTGCAGCATGCATGCAGGACCAAGGTCCGTGGTGGCCAAGGCCATGCGATTGGGATACTATTGGCCAACCATGCATCGGGACGCACGAGATATGATACGCACATGTAACGATTGCCAAGTACATCGTCCCGTGCCAAGAAACCCCCAGCAGCCGCTAACCCCAATCACGGCTCCATGGCCATTCTACAAGTGGGGAATTGACATAGCTGGTCCTTTCCCGGAGGGACCAGGAAAGGTCAAATTCTTGATAGTTGCTATGGATTATTTCACGAAGTGGATAGAAGCGAAAGCCGTGGCCACTATCACCGGCAATCAGGTGAAAAAATTTGTGTGGGACAACATCGTATGCCGCTTCGGCCTCCCAGGAGAAATAGTCTCGGACAACGGTAAATAATTCAGTGACAATCCGTTCCAAGATTGGTGTGAAAAGTTAAACATCACGCAACGATTTGCTTCAGTAAAACATCCGCAGACCAATGGACTCGTAGAAAGAGCAAACCGGAGCTTGGGTGAAGGAATCAAGGCCCACCTGAGCGAAGGAAACAAAAATTAGATAGAAGAACTCCCTCATGTCCTTTGGGCCCATCGTACAATGATTAAGTCAAGCCACGGTGATACCCCTTTCTCCTTGACCTACGAAACAGAAGCTGTCATACCCATGGAGATTGGAATGCCAACGTACCGCACTGCGGTAGTGGACGCCGCACATAATGATGAGGAGCTCCGGCTAAATTTAGATTTACTAGAAGAACATCGTGAACGTGCAGCAATTCGTGAAGCTAAGGCCAAATCGAAAATGACAAAGCATTACAATGTCGTGGTCCATGGTGTTACTTTCAGGCCAGGAGATTTCATCTACCACATTAACGACGCCAGTCATGCTGTAGATGAAGGGAAACTCAGTCCAAAGTGAGAAGGACCTTACGAGGTAACGGAAGCGCTAGGTGATGGAGCATACAAACTAAAATCTACGGACAGAACGGTCCTCCTAAGGACGTGGAACATTTCCAATCTTAAAAGGCGTTACCTCTGAGCCACGACTCATGCATGGATGAATTTGCAGTACAATTAGACTCGTAATAAAGTAATCCATGTATTTATTTCCTTTTTGTTTTTAGGACATAAATAAAATTCCGCTGGGTCTAGCTAACCCAGCGACTTCTTTATATATGAAAAGTTGCATTTTCTTCCTTTTTTATCTATTTTTTATTCAACATTCTTGATTAACTCCGGATAAAGTATAGGCTAAGCACCCTCATAATCGGCTTGCCGCGTAAGTGGGTTGCAACCCCAGCGGCCACGGACTCTGCGTCCTTTACGTGTACCTAAGACGTTAGGTGTATAAGAAAAGACTCTAACGGAGCATACATAAGTCACAATACGTGCAACACAAATACACATTACTATTAACTAATTTACAATATGGTTTCCCACGGACATCCGTGGGTATATTACATCAAAAAATATTGTTCAAGAGCAACAGGCTGCACTATTACTACTAAAGATGATAGGTAGGAGGCAGCGACACGGATCGCTATGGTCTTGGACGGGGTTCCTCTTTTTTATCAGCCGCCTCCGTCTGCGTGGCGGCATCCGCTACCAAAATCGCTAACCCCTTAGGTACAACGGTAGGAACTGACACAGGGACACCATCGGATCTGGCATGGTGGGCAGAACCAATACCGTGAGTGCGGCAGACAACCCTGCACTTTTTCTTCTTTTCGGCGCGACTCATTTTCGCCGCGATAGCGTCCCCCAACAATATTTCTTCTTTACAAGCCCAGGGATTCTTAGGGTCGCATACCTCCGGGTATACAGGTATTGTGAGCTGGGAAGAGCTGGGGCGAAGCTCACGGATCCATTGTGGAGCATCCTCTCCGGTATCGCCCTCCAAATGTAAGGACGCCATAATTAAATCTAGTAGGGCGTCCTTTAAATCAACGGGTATTTCAAATCCTTCAAAGCATGTAGGGTCGCGATGTATTTGTCGTCATCCTGAGGATCATATGCCTCGATAGCCGCTAAGTCTAACTTAGCCTCTCCCTGTGTTACACCATACTCGAGCCCCTCACTCATACCTTTGGCTATCCCCGCGGACACGACATTAGCAAACGCCCGCCTTAGCTTAATAGATTCAGCTCATTTCATTACGGCTAGGCGCAAGCCGTGCCCGATAACCCATCGGCGACCTGCGATCGCTGTCAGCATATGCGGATACAACTCCTCGTCAAAGTCTATGCTCAGCGCATCCAGGCGTGCATCCATTTCTGCACATCGCCTCTTCACCTTGTCGTCCTCATACTTCTTAAAATCCTCAAAAGCGGCCTTTATTCTTTCCTCCCCCGTAACCTGTGCTTGAACGTTGGACACTTTCTGAGACAACTGACTGTTATTAACTTGGAGGTCTGAGAGCTGGGTGCGGAGGCTTTCCAATTCCTTGCTTAGATCAGCATTCTTAGCCTCCGCGGCTTTTTTCATGTCCGCCTCAGCCTCAAGCAAAGTCTTCAAATTGCTCGTCTGATTACGGAGACCCTGTACTTCCGAATCCACAGCCCTAAGGGATTTGATCTCTTGATCAAGCTTCTTTATCTCTTCCTCCCTCGCCTGGATCCTCTGCTCACGTTTGGCTATTTTTTCTGTGGCTCTCTTCCGCAGTCTGACTTCTTGCTCAAACCTCAACCTCAGTTGGGAACCCATAGCCACTTGCCGCGCCAGGTTTATGTTATACTGGCTCAAAAAATCATCATTGGGCATGTGGCGCAACTCTGAAAAATACCCCGGCGGTACTATATGGTCCACCACGTCCTGACATGCATCCGAGGTGTCCAAGCGGCAGTTGTTGGTTACACCCCATCCCAGCTGATATATACTGTCTGGCGACCCAACGAGGGAGGTGAAGGAAGAAGACTTCTCAGAGTCTGGATCTCCCGCGACGGCCGCTCCCTTGGAAGATCTGCATTAATGACAAAAGGGATATACGGTCTGTTAGCATGTAAAAAACAAAAGAGTAAAGAAAAACAAATGAGAGAGACATTGGAACGAATCACTTACTGGGCAATGTCCCGCTCAGGGATTGACCGCGGCTTCGCATAAGATAACGGGTCCGGATCACTCACATCGGCAGGAGTCTCCTGCGGAGCAGGTGCGGAAGAGGTGGAGACCGGCTCTACTCCCATTGAAGCAAGGGATTTTCCTCCAAGGATACTCTGTGTCGGGCGGGAGGTAGCATGATCTTTCTTTAGCACCTTGGGTGGTGCATTCGCCTCAGCCCCATCATTACCCCTTTTACGACGCTTTTTGCTCAAGCGGGGTCCCATAGCAACAACCTCCTCCTCTAGGCTTACTTCTGGAGCGGCCCCCGTGGCAGACACATTTCCTGGGGGAAGGATCTTAGGGGCCACTGTCTCCTGGACTTGGTCCTCTGGGCCGTCACTCTTAGTAATTTGTTGAGATGGGTTTTCATTGTCAAAGTCTAGCGGTGACTTCTCTATAATGGACGATGTCCCAGAAGACTCTGTTGCCGTGGCCGGTTCCTCCATATCTATCACACGGCTCGCGGTGGAAGTTAGGAGTGGCACCTCATGAGCAGCACGAGGACGGGTGCCAGTCTTCACCTTAGTAGGGTTAGGAGCACTAATCAAATTGAACAAATCCATATCTGCGTTCAAACAGAACAGTTAGTATGTTTTCATGCATATGTAAAAAAAAGAAGTTTCAAAACACCCACCCCGGTCATCGTCATAGAGGAATGTGGAGTGCACATCGTCCCCCAGGAAGTATCTCCGGCTCAATCCTATTAAACACAACAGGGGTTCTAGCTGTTTTTGGATGGGAGTAAGCTGTGTGTCCAATATTGCAACGTCCTCTACGGAGTACGACCCCTCCACTGGCATCTCATCACTGGGAGCGTTTATACGCCAGTCCACGATGGTAGGAAATACTCTCTCGTCCACCTAGAAAAATCAGTTATTCTAATTCTTTAAGGAATCCAGGGGTTTGGTATAACACTGCGGGGTGTTTTTTCCTGGACGTTTGCTAAATGACATCCACCTGGAGTTAAAAGAAGGCACGTAAAAAACACGAAACAAATTCAAAGAGGGAATTATGTTTAGGACGCGACAATTGATTTCGAAATGACTGACTTTGGCTGCGCCTATAATGGACAGTTGTGACAAGTGAATTTGATAATGACCAAGAATATCAAAGAGAATTTGTGATATGGAGATGTTAAAGTTGGCAAACTCAAAGAACTTGGTGTACATGCCGACTTTTCCCTCCGGAAAATCTACGATCCTGTCTCCTGGACTAGGCAATTCCAGATGCAAATCCTCTGTTATGCCATACTCGGAGGTAAACTCCAGTAGGTACTCCTAGGAGATGATTGACATGGCGGTCTCGAGTTGTATTTTATCCTTACCCATTTTTAATCAGTTTAATGAAGGGGCAATATGTACTAACCTGGTGTGGCGAGAATCCGTAAGAATAAGTAACGTGTGCGGCTGTGTGTGTGAATATGGTGGTTTTGACTTGCAAACTCTGTAGAAATGAACAGTTATCGCTGCTCCTATTTATACTATGTCCTCGACAGTTATGCACTGTTGGATGATGGACACGTGTCCCCACTTACGTTTTGGATGGCTGAGATGGGGAGGTAGGTGAAATGGGTATGGGCCCACATGTCCCATCATTCAGCCATTTTTGCCATTCCTTGGTAAACGAGCCTTATTCTTAGGCTACATGACTCGACTTACAGTTTCAGCGGCTACGCTTTTCAAGGAAGGTCCGAAGTATTTGTAGTCTAGGAATCGTAACCGCGGTCCCGGCCACGGCCACGTCTCCTAGATTGGGAGAGGGGGACATGATGATGTATAGTATGGACCGACCCGGCCCACACACACTATTATGGGCTTGGTAGCTAATACTAGACCACCGGCCCAGCAATGCAGTCATAGCTACTTAGGCCAACGGGTTGTGGCTACCGGAACGCTACCTGCGGCCGCGGTATCTTCACAAAATATCTTTAAGGGTAACCTAATTAAATAACATATATGCTTTACCTATTTAAATCATCAAGGATAACTCCGAATCCTTACAATATCGGCAGCGACTTGGGCCAAAAGTTATGGAAACCCTAAAGAGTATCCAACCTATAAAAAGAACGTGATTATCATCAATACATGTATCTTACAAACCCTAAACACACTTGATTATTCTCTCAGAAACATATACTTACTCTCACGCCGGAGTCTAATCGTAGGATCCGCTCCCACAATAAGGTTGACGGTGTTTATTTCCTTATGCATGGTCCTCCAAACAAGTTCACTTGGTACAAGAATAAGGCACTCCATTCCCGAATAGTAGCCTATTCGGATCAAACAAGACCCGGCCTAACTTTTGTATCAACAAGTGCCTTGAAAGAATTTTCACGTCACAGGTCCAGTCCAACAAAGCATAATGATCGATTTTGCTCAAGACTGAATCGGCCGAAATGAAATATGTTCGTTCCAGTTCGGTCTGATGTGCGGTCTATTATGCTCATCTCTATTTACAAGTTAGACTTTTCCCTAACACTTATTTTTTGAGAAAAACTACATTTTGTAAAAAGTAAGATTATTACTTACACTTTGTAAAAAGTGTGGGCAAAAGTAAGACTATTACTTACACTTTATAAAAAGTGTGGGTGAAAGTAAGACTATACTTGCACTTTTTAAAAAGTGTGGGTAAAAATAAGACTATTACTTACACTTTTTAAAAAGTGTGGGTAAAAATAAGACTATTACTTACATTTTATGTAAAGTGTGAGTAAAAATTAGACTTTTGCTCACACTTTTTAAAAAGTGTGAGCAAAACTATACTATTACTTAGTAAACATGTACTTTTACTTACACTTTTTTTTGTGTGTCGTTAAAAGCTGTGTCACTAAATGCCCCTTTTTTTTAGTGTACACACACAATGTTCTGAGTACTGTTGACTATCATCGACGTCTTTCGGATAAAAATTTCCGAGCTCTTACATACAGGTAATACCCATTTTTATGCTTCTTCTAGTCGATCTGAAAGTAACGATACTGATTATGTTTTTTTTATGTGTGTTTGAACAGTGGAGATCATGACATGATTGTTCCATATTTGGGTACTTTGAACTGGATTGAATCACTAAACTTGTCCGCTGTAGATGATTGGAGACCATGGTTCGTAGACAAACAAGTAGCCGGGTTAGTTGTGCTGTCACTTGGAGCTGATATGAATTCCTATAATCAAGTTAAATGCATAAAATATTGATGTTTTGGCACTATGCTGCTCATATCTTCTTTTTTGCAGATACACCATGAAATACTTGAATGACAACTAAAGCTTAACATTTGCTTCCGTAAAGGTGAATCTTGCCTCATGAAAACTGGACACGCCTTTTGGTTTAGAAAAAGTTCAGCTAATAATTTGTTACCTTAACTTGAACCAAAACTTTCTGGTTTTATACTAAAGACTTTTTGCAATTTTCATGAAATGAATATTTTTTTACTTATAATCAGGATAATTGATCTTTTTGTAATGTGGATAGGGAGGTGGTCACACAGCTCCATCATATAAACCAAAAGAATGTTTAAGCATGTTTACGAGGTGGCTTATGGACGACACGTTGTGAGCAACAGCCTTTGAATGTGATGTTTGTGTATTATCTTGTCAGTCCTATGTATCCATTTGTATGTATGTTTTCTTTTTCCGCACAATAATACAAGTAGTTTATACCACTGTTGTTTGTTACAAAAGTTATTTTTAGTCGTTGCTAGGTAAGGCCTCTTTTTGAATTAGGAAGCCGATGATGAAATGATACAACTTTGAATGTTTATTTCCTATGAACTTTGTGTTTTATGTTTTGTAACTAATAAATGGATCTCCAAAACATGAAGAATACTCAAACTAAGTTCATACACATTGGGTAAAAACCAAAGATACTAATCTGACTTATTTGTTATATAATCTATTTGATGTAATTTGAAGAAAGAGATTTTAAGCCATAGGAATGAAACCCAATCATCGCATCTCACTTGAATTAGAAAATCAGGGATTCAAAGCACACACTTGGCCAAATTGACACACTAAGGAATTCATACCCATTTTCCAATCTTCATTCCTGTTTCAATACCAATACTCATTCCTTGCAGCAAACCAAACGCACCCTTAGCTTTATTCATCATCTTTGCGTTACTAAAGCAGCACAGATTATCATCCCATTTTGTAATTTATTTGTAAAAAAATATGGATCATTGTTTAGTTTATTTAATACTATAACAGAAATTTCAAGCAGGGAATACTTCATACTTTAGGGTTTATCGATTTTTCTTGATACAACATCCGAATACATAGAATTACAAGAGATTTGTTTAGCCTAAACTAAACGATGAAACGTAATCAACCAATTTCTTGAGACTCTGATGTGAAGATCCACCTTCATCAAAAGAGATGATTGTGTCTTTCTTCACACGACTTATTCTCTCTCTGATCTCTTCACCTTCTTTATCCTCCATTACTCTTTTGATCGCTCTGTCAATTCCCACCCTTTCAAGACCATCCTCCAACAAAACACCAATCTTCCAAACATCACTTACATATCTTGCAATTATTGGTTGACCAACATCACAAGGTGAACAAATCATAGGAACCCCTTTACATATGCACTCCAATGTTGAATTCCATCCACTATGAGTCCAAAAACACCCTATCGAGGGATGTGCTAGAACTTCATTCTGCGGACACCATTTTACTATACGTCCCCTGTCTCCCACTTCTTCTAGAAACTTATCAGGCAACAGCTCGAGCCATTCTGAACCTTCTACCCACCCTGGCCGAACAACCCACAAGAAAGGAAAATCAATGTTGGCCAACGCATAAGCCACTTCTAGAAACTCTAATTTTGAAATGTGTGAAACACTCCCGAAACTCATGTATAATACAGACTTGGGGGCTTGTCCATCTAGCCATGTGAAAAAGGATCGGTCTTGGTCAAGCACGCTGCTTGGCGACACAGGGAAATACATATGCAGTGGGCCTAAATTGAACTTTGGAATCGGAAAATCTTGGTTAAGTGTTTCCAATGTAGGTTCTTCAAGTTCAATGAAGGAATTCCAAATGATTCCTGATGACGCCTTTATTTGTTTGACCACTTTGGTGAGATATTCCCCAAAACCTTTTGGGTTTGGTGTGATCTTTATGATGTCTTTTACTTTTAGGGTTAATGACATGTAATAGTAACGTACTTTCCCATTTGAGCCATTATCAGATGCGAACCCAGAAAAGTACCACAATACCCATCCAACTTTCAAAATTTGTTTCATTATCATACGTTTGCTTACGTGGCAATACATGCAACCGGCTACACCGGTAAAACACTAAAACGTACTTTCTTATTTGTTCACTTATCAGATACGTACTTTCTCATTTGTTCATTTATCAGATACGACCCAAAACGTACTTTTGCCATGGAAAGTTATCACTCTAACCCAAACATGACTTGGTACATGTGTCACGTGACATGGAAAATGACGTGGAACCTGACGGTACAAAAAAGTGACATGGCATGTACATGTGTCATGGTGACATGGATTTTTTAGGTAAAAAGGGTCAAGTAGCTGATATCAACACAAAACATACAAAGTTGGATGGGTATTGTGATACTTATTTGAGTTCGTATCTGATAACGGCTCAAATTGAAAAGTACGTTGCTATTACATGCCATTAACCTTTACTTTTAAAAGAGGATACTTGGGCATTGCCGCTTCATATTCTGGATCTGAAATTATCAAGACAATATAGGAAAGTAGTTAATATGATTTCGTCTCGTTGATCATATTTTTTTACCCTAAACAGCATTAATAAGCACCTAATCTATATGCACCAAATCTATTATATAATCCAAATTTACGTTAATGTGTGTGTGTGTGCAACAAATTGTAAAACCTTAAGATAGCAAAAAATGGACCTTTTTTTGTAAATTTGAAGTACCCCTTTTCATAGAAATACAGTAAATCGCCGTAAACAAGGACCGAAGCAATAGTGCACGCCCACGTCACCAACCGAGGGATTTTCATAGAGTCAGCTACATCCTGTGCGATGTAGTATTCAGCATCTGTGATTAAACACGCCACTGGTGGCTCATTGGGTTCAGCCAACAAGCCATTTAGGCAATCAGTAAATGAATCTACACAGTTTTCATTAAGGTATGTAATAATTAAGCTAGGATCTCGTGATATCGTGGGCAGATGATCTTTTATCTCAGAAACATGGTCATCAATGGTCTTGAAGGTGAAGTGAGGATAGTTTGAAAAACTGGGTGAGTTAAATTTAGCGTTTAAGAAAATAATTTTAAAATATTTCCTAGCTGAAGCATAGGAGTAATATGACCTTGTGCAGGTAGGGGAAACAATATTACTCTCCCTAGAGTTGCTGTTGGTTGTGTTGACCCTAGAGTGGTATTGGGGTTCATGTTCAGTGAGTTTCAATTCTAACTTGCTGAAATAGTTTAAGTTTTAGTGCCGCAATAGAGGATATATATATACTTCAAGTATCAGTTTTAGTGCCTTTCTTTGATTAATTAAGGGTGCGTTTGTTGCCATGGTTTAGGTCTATAGACTGCCCGTAATGACATATCATGAGACGCATCCCACTGACAAGCTACGCGAAGTGGACGGGTTTTTCTTGTTACGACTACTCGAAATGAATGCATTTTTGAGGCATAAAATGTTGCGAAATCTTTGGTGTCCGGCCACTGGTTGAACCGGGAACCGGTTAGGAGACCGGGCTAGATGCGGTCGGGTTTCTGTCTTTTTGAGAATTCGGATTGAACCGCCAATATTCCATTGACTCAATCAACCCGGTTAAATAAACCCGGCCGGGCATGACTTTTGTGCTTTTTTTTTATCTTTGCTTTAAACAACAAAAACACTTGGTTTTCTTTAAAACAAAACACTTTGGTCATTTCATTTTCGCAACAATTTTATTTGTGTTATGTAAAGTTTTATGTTTGTTTGTACAAACCCTCAAGTATTAAACTCTATAGCTTCACCGGTATATCTTTTTGTCAGTTATTAATATACTCTTTGTATCGGTACTCGTAAATATAAGTTTTGTAATTAGTTAATGTTGTTGAGTGCATTTGTTGATGTTACGATTACTTTTAAGCCTAATGTTTAGATTTCGTATATCACTCATTGAATACTACTTATGCATAATTTATTGAATATACGTACATTTCGTTATTGCATAGAGTTTGATTAGTAATTTTGTCTATATAAGACGTCGTAATACACAATTGGATAATCTTTGCCTTTTAAGTTAGTGGTAGTGATGATACTTGAATGTAAAGAACAATCTAGAATAATGCAATATGGGCTTGGACTACTAAACATAACTAATAGTCCATTAGCTAATAATAGACCTCGATTAATACTCACCCGACCGCAGTTTGTGTGGGAGGAGACCGAACACTCAAATTGGTGCGAAATTCTTTGAATAATGTCGAAGGAAGACTTTTGTTGAAGATATCTGCATACTGGTAACGAGATGAAACACGAAGAACACACACGTGACCTATAGCAACCATGTCACAAAAAAATGACTGTCAATCTCAATGTGTTTGGTTTGTTGATGGTGCACCAGATTCACACATAAATAAACAGCACTGACATTATCACAATACACAAGACTAGCGGCCAGTAATAGCGTGTGTAATTCCGGAAGAAGATTACGTAGGCATGCTGTCTCAACAACAACATTAACAATGCCCCGATATTCAGCTTCTAGACTAGAACATAAAAGAGTGGGTTGTCTCTTAGAAGACCATGATAAAATATTGTTTCTCAAAAATACACAATAACCGTATGTAGATCTACAAGTAGCAGGGAAACCAACCCAATCAACGTCATAGTAAGCCACAAGAGAAGATCATGAGGATGCATGTAGCTGTAAACCAAATTCCAAAGTGCCTTGAACATAACGAAGAATCCTCTTGAGATCAGCCAAGCGAGGCTCCTAAGGATCATGCATATATAAAAAAATATGTTGCACATCATAAGATAAATTAGGAAGAGTGAACGTAAGATATTGTAGACCACCTACAAGACTCCGATTAAAAGTAGGATCGGAAATGAGAGTCCTTTCAAGACCAAGCTTGGACTCTGTGTCAACAAGAGCCCGAGTAGAATTGTAGTTGAGCATATTTTCTTGCTCAAGCAACACCATAGTATATTTTTCGGAGTGAGAAACATCCATGTAGTATCACGTGTAACAGACAACCCCAAGAAATAATTAAGGGCACCAAGATCTGGCATGTCAAACTCCCTGTATAAAGATAAAATAATATTTTAAATCAAAGTTATAGAAGAAACTGTGAGTACAATATCATCCACATAAATCAATAGATATGCCATGTCAGGAGATCTACAAATAAATAAAGATGAATCACATCTACTAGGAGAAAATCCAACTCGGGTAGCATCAGCAGTAAATCGATGAAACCAAGCACGCGGGGCCTCTTTCAACGCACATAAGGAACTCTGAAGGCGACATACATGATGAGGATACTAAGGATCCATAAAACCCGGAGGTTGATGCATATACACTGTTTGTGACAAATCACCATTAAGAAAAATGTTCTTAACGTCCAACTTATAATACCCTAAAATTAAAAACTATACGATAATAATTATGATAACAATCCCTTATCAACTCCTACTCCTACCTTAATATAATATCACTAGTATTATGGCATGATAAAGTTTCCAATAGTCCAGTAAAACGTGATATCAAAAATTCAAATAACATAACACATCTGATTTAGTTGGGTTTCAGGAATAGTCGGTCAATGATAACAACCTCAAATGCCATATTATTCGAGTACTCTGTTATCCTACGCTCCACTCATATAAGCACGTTCCACACTAATTATTTTTCATAATCTCGATCTCATAATAAATCACAAATAAGTTCCAAACTAAAACATTCATCTGCATAATCAATAAGGGTTGAAGATTAACACTTACCAAATTTGGTTAAGTATGGTCAACACAAGACTAAGAACACTACGAATGGTGGTTGGCTTGACAACCAGGCTAAAAATAAGATGACAATCAATGCCAAGCTATTTACTACTACCGTATGCAACAAGTCGGGCTTTATACCGACTCAATGAACCATCGGCATGAAATTTATGCTGAAATAACCACAAACACCAAACAATATTAGCACCAAAAGGTCTTGGAACGAGAACCCAAGTACCATTTCTAATTAAAGCATTATATTCATCATACATATCAAGAGACATGGATTTTAGTACAAGAGAGATATGAGACACATGAACGTTTAGACGCTGAGTGATCTACATGTTCCATCCTGAGTTCTAGTGACCATATGGTGAGTTCGGGTTGGTGGATTACTAGTGGCGGGTTGAAAGGTGGTGTGGGTTTGGGTTTCGGTTGGAACTAAGGTAGTAGAGTCGACCTGGGTCTGGCCCTGGGTGTTCAATGGTAGTAGGTGGTGTTTGGTGATGGGCGGATTGGCCCAAAGTGAGTGGAGAAAAACCAGGTGGTGGGCCACTTGACCGGTTTGGGATGGCCTTATGGTGGGTATGGTTTGGTGTTTGAGGTGTTGGTGGGTCAACAGTAGATATTAGTGGCGGAGTATTGTGTGCATGATTATGTCGTACATGACGAGTAATATATGCAGTACATGATGAGTAATAGACGAAGGTAGATGTGTCAACGAAGTCATATGAGGATGAAGGGACAATAGATCTATAGAGAAATTGGCGTTCGTCAAAGGTTAGGTGTCTAGAAATAGTGATTTTGTTTGTGGTTAGGTCAAGACACATATATCCTAGGTGATACTATCATGGTGTGGCTCTAAGACCATGCTAGAGTGGTAAATTCCTTCATCTCTTTCATTCATGAGATTACAATATATATAGTTATTGATGTGTCTCGCACTACGAGTTTTAAATTTATAACAAGGATTTTCGGTTAAGCTAAGAACACATATGGGAAAGTATGACCCGTCCGTGTGTAGTAGGTAGGGGTTGGTAAGCCGAGGTCGTTTAAGGGATTTGAGTGTTTTCAATTTGAAGAATTAAGGTTGATAATAAGCAAAACACGAGTGGTAAAATAGTTGTCACGTCTCACATTACCATATAAGCAACAAGTAATACAAAAATTATAAAGATGTGAATTCAAATAATAAAGACAACCCTTGTTTCGAACTAGTATTCATATCAACGGAGTGTATGGAATATCGGGTAGATATCAAGCAATAACACACAAATCAAAATCACACAATTCCAAGTCAACGGGTAGTATCATGAAATTATATATATCACGGTTTAGATTAATGAACCCTTTTGACCTATGAACATTATTACAAACCATGTCATTACAAGCCATTTGTTAAAAATATGATTTTACCAATTTGTTCATAAGAGTCCTTCGACCCATACTCTTGATTAAACCTTAATAAATCCATTTAACTTGTTTATTCATAGTTGTCAATTAAGAAATAGCAAACATATACGCGCGCTAGCATTTGAAACAAATCATGATAAGAAATCCTTTCGTCCTATAGATCCGGTTATGATCTACCAACAAGTTATTTAGACTCATATCAATTCAAACAAACATCATAAGTAAAATCATATGTCTATATTGCAAAATACCAAACACTCTGTATCAATATTCACATTGTTCCAAATAAGTAAATGAAACTACTCCATAATAAAATTGATCAACAAACAAGTTCCAACATGCATAATAGAATTCAACATCAGGAAAGTAACAAAGGTTTACCAAAGTAGCAATTACAATAGGTAAAGATAAAGGATTATAACTGATGACATCAAATAACTTCATATTATTAGCATCATTTATCCCGTATTTATTACTCATTTGATATAATTATTGCATGAATGGGTACTTAATCGTTTATATCTTAGATTTGCAGTAGTTAAGGAGCACTTGGTGAAGATACACATAAAGGCACGTAATTTGAAGCTTAAACGAAGACATTTAAAGAAACTGTTATGACAAACAATACGTCGTATCCAACAAGAAAGATACGGCGTATCCGTGCCTACACTTCACCATATACCACGAAGACTCAAGACCCAATACGCCGTATCGTAGATAAAGTATTGTAATATTCTGAAAGATATTAAACGTGGTCCCTACGCCAAAAAACCCCTAATACGCCATATTAGACTCCTCCAATACGATGTATACCAAAAATATAAAACCCTAATGATGAATTTAGGGTGTGCTTAACCATATTTTCGAAACCCTAACCATAAAAGTCAGTTTTTAGAAGACAAGAAGAGCAATGAAGGTCTCACATCGCATCTAATTCCATAGGAAACACCTTGTAATTTTCATACTCTTTATACGCGTTCGCTTTTTGGTATCATTCGTTAACTCGGTTAGTTGACCTTGGTCGTTCATCTATGACATTGTATGTGTTAAAATAGTTAACGGCTAATACCGTTATATATTAGCCATGTTTATGAAAATTTAATGTTTGGTTTGTTTATATCGATTGCTTAATTTATCGTTGCTTGTTGATTAAGTTTGTCAATTTATACTCGTTTATATGCTTAAGTGTGCGACCTATCATTCAACTGGGTCTAGGGAGATGGACCAAATTGACCTAGATGCCGGGATGGCTCTCCACATCGTGATTTATATAAATACTGGATTCATACTGACATATTCCGACCGACCTTTACGTTTAGTTTAGTGAACACGTTAGACTAGCAGGTGACTTAGGATTAACAAATAACGTTCTGATTCCATGAGGTAAAGACCCGTTGTCAGCACTACCATAGTATAATGACCTAGTTAAGCAGTAAGTTAGTAAAGTCTCGATGAGCTAGGATTCGATAAGATCACCATTATTGTTATCCTAAGACAGATTATAATCAGCATATAAAAAGCTTTATGCGGATGCGTTTAATTGTGATAGAATTAGCGTGTCTAGGATTTAGGATGACGTCCCGCCTAAATCTAGGAATGATATAACCCTTGAGATAAGTCAATCATTGCACTAATAAACAAACCTGCATTAGATTTAAGTAAATATGGTTAATATAGTATTGGGAATTATAGATTTGATGAGACAAAATAAATAAAAGAATGAAACATAAAGACTAAATCTAGCATTATGGAATTCTACAAGCTGGTAGAGGATATTCTACAAAAGATAAAAGATTCCAAAAGATATGATTCTTGAAGATAAATATGAAGTTTATTAAAGAATTAAAAGATTTAGTTTCCTTATACAATTATGTTTTTCCTTGTAAATCTAGATGGACTCTACTATATAAAGAGATCCCTAAATATAGTTTTAGGTGTGGCAGAAAAGTGTGTGTATGCACCAAAGGTGTAACACGTGTGTGTGTGTGTGTGGGTTTACACGTCCCACAGGAAGATGTAGATGCTAGCATATGGTTTAGCCCCAAGGATCTTTGATCTCTGTTAGATTGTAACCGTTCTAGAGTTGATCGTCTAGAATTGGGGCTTGATGGAAACGTATGAATGAAATACCTTGTTCAATAACAATTGTCTTCATTATATTCTGCTGCATAATTGTTATCATTGTTATTGTTTATCCTAGATATAAAGTTCTAAACAAACGAGCTTAAACGATCTTTAGGTTTTCACAATTGGTATCAGAGCCTCGTGGCTCTCGATCTAGGATCTATACAAGGTTTTTGTATCGTGTTTGATGCTGTCAATGAAAACTTAGTACTGCTCGCTTGTACTTTATTTCTACTGCCTGTTTATGATTAACACTACTACAAGGAAAGTTTATACTGCTTGGTTTTATGATCAAACGAGGTGCAACAAGTGATCGACTAAACTACTGGTGAAAATACTATGGCTCGTTTATACTTACTGCTGCCAAAGAAAATCCAAGGTATTACTTGTTTGTATTGCTACTGCTTGTTGTTTGGTTAATACTGCTCACGATTGAGTTAGTACTGCTCTTCATATTTTTAATACTGCTCGCTCAAAAGGAAGGCTTATAATAGTTTGGAGTTTAACAACAAGGATCTTACTACTGATTGTTGTATCTTTGTGATGCCACTTCTAAGATACAAGGCTTGTTACTGGTGTTAGTGAAAGATCTATGTGCTGTCAAGTCGTGTGAAAGAATGTTGTGTTTGTTAGGGTTATGGAAACCTAACTACTGGCATATGATGATGTGTGTATATGGGCTTATTAGTTTGTTTGTGATTTGATGATTCGAAGCTCATTGGTAGCTAGTAATTCTATTTGGCAAGAATTGTTAGTACTACCAGTTTTAATAATTAGTACTGCTTTTGAAAAAAGTTAGTACTGGTGGCTTGCGTTTCGTACAGTTTGTTGACACATTAGTATTGCCAGGCTTCTGATATCGGACAGTAAAGGATTGTGTTTTAGCTGATATCGGGTAACACACACATATGGATGTCGGATGACACAGAAGATCAAGTTTGTTTGTTTTTGATTTGGTTTTCGAATTGGAACAAGTTTGTTCCAAAACACACACAGGAAGGAAGTTTTTGGATTTGGTTTTTTATTTGTTCTTAACAGATTACAAAGGCTCGTATTATTTGTTCAATTGGTTACGAAGATGGTTATTTATCACTTCTTTGACGGTGAAGTGGAATTATTTAGGTTTGTGTTCTTATTATACCTTTTAGCAGGAGGTAACTTGTCCGTGCTTAGAAACGATGTGACAAAGACTTGACAAATCTAGAAAAGGTGTGTGATCTAACTTATGGTGCTCAATGCTCACATTTGCTATCACTTTGGTCTGGTGTCTCATAGAAGATGAGGATAATTGTCAAGAGATTGCGGTCTCCTTATACATTGGTTTTGGGTATACGTTCGAAGTCACGTGGATAGTACAAGATATAAGACACAATAACAAGTTTTTGTGATGTTCTTACTTCAGCATCAAATTTGGAAATACATAGTTCTCTTTCGTCAGTAATCTTACATGAACACTACAGAATTTAAAGATTCTAAGAATGGTCTGTTTTAACATATGGTTTTTCAGGGGAAGCTTATAGACAAAATGTTTAAACTCAATTAACATGTGACCCATTGAGGTGAAATTTTTATACTATGTAGTCATTATACTTACTTGCTAATATGTGAGATTCTACTACTCAAGTTCATTTGTCTTATTGTGCTTATGTGTGGGTAATTTGATGAGATAGAATGCTTGGATAAAAGGTGTGAAATTGGTTTTTAGTGGTCAGATCAAAGTTGCTTAATCCATAGTTCCCCTTTAGATTATGACAAAAAGGGGAAGAAATTTAACCAAGGTTGCAACTATAGATCCTTTGATGTGGCAAAGGTACAAAGGGAAATCTACTTAAGGGGAAGTTTTGTTTCATTTAGGGAGATAATTACATCTCAACTTCAGGGGAAGCTTTGGCTTTATGATGACGTTCGTACATGACTTTGTTTATTTTGTCATCATCAAATAGGGGAAGATTGTTGGGAATTATTGATTTGATGAGACAAAATAAATAAAAGAATGAAACATAAGGACTAAATCTAGCATTATGGAATTTTACAAGCTGGTGGAAGATATTCTACAAAAGATAAAAGATTCCAAAAGATATGATTCTTGAAGATAAAGATGAAGTTTATTAAATAATTAAAAGATTTAGTTTCCTTATACAATTATGTTTTTCCTTGTAAAACTAGATGGACTATACTATATAAAGAGATCCCTAGATATAGTTTTAGGTGTGCCAGAAAAGTGCACCAAAGGTGTAAAACATGTGTGTGTGTGTTGGTTTACATGTCCCACAGGAAGATGTAGATTCTAGCATATGGTGTTGCCCCAAGGATCTTTGATCCCTGTTAGATTGTAACCGTTCTAGAGTTGATCATCTAGAATTGGGGCTTGATGGAAACGTATGAATGAAAAACATTGTTCAATAACAATTGTCTTCATTATATTCCGCTGCATAATTGTTATCATTGTTATTGTTTATCCTAGATATAAAGTTCTAAACAAACTGAGCTTAAACGATCTTTAGGTTTTCACATATAGTTTCCTTATAATAGGCTTGACCGCTCTTCTTTCTTTTGTTAATTAACTTGCGTGATTTGGAGTAAAGAAAGTAGGTTAAGTCACCACAAAAACCTGTGCCAGTCTCTCAGGCTGAAAACCCCTTTCCTGTTAGAATTAAGAGTAGGTTTAACATAGCTTTAACTTAGAATATATTAGACTAACTTAGATAACTATAATACTGATAGACTTAGGAATTACGCTCTCACTCTTAGTGATCGACGCCCTACTTACCAACGAAGCTACAACTGATCGGGTACACTGCCCGTTAGTGTTGTTTTAGGTTAAGTGGGCAAAATATAAATAGTAAAACTTGATAATCAAAACCTAAACCTACAACGACAACACATCAATAGCACCTTTCAAGCCTCCAATAAAGTAATAGCTTCTAAACAATCTGTAAATTAATGTCCAAACACTTAATATTGCACTTGAGCACCTAATCTTGAATTGGCAGAAGTCTATTGCCTTTTGGAAGTGCTGAAAATGAGGGGAAAGTTCTGTCTTTTTGGTTGAGAGAGAGTTCCTAATAGTTGTTGTATCTTGTAAGTCTTACAAGTCTCCAAATGATAGATAAACTGATGTATATATGCTTCAAGGAATGGTACCATGTAATTAAGAAGTGAACTTGGCCTCCTAGTATCATAAAGTTGCTCAGAAATTGGGTTAAGAAAGGCAAATGATCTGACTTGGAAAGTTATGGTACATTAAGTGTACTTCAGCTGTGGGCTGCTAAGAACTTAGCCAGCGGCAGGGAAAACCCGCGACATTGATCTTAGTCGGTGGTTAGGGATGCCTGCCGCATTGAGAGATGCCTACAGCTAGGAAATTTTCTGATGTGCTAATGTCGGTGGTTGTGGGCCCAACCGGCGACTGCTGGTACATTTCGGGCCGAAATGATAAAAACCAAAGTTGTAGCTCTTTCTCTTACCTTTTTGTGGGCCGTTGAATCAAGTCAATCCGAGTTCGTATGCTCAAGTTATAGCCAAAACAATGGAGGTGTGTCGGGAACAATGAGGTTCCCAACATACTTTGATTTAGCTTATTTTCTTCTTTGTTTCCTCTTTTTCTGTCTTATGCATTATCTTTAAGTATCGAGAGCAACAATTCATGATTTTATCTTCTCGGATATGCTCCATGCGACTTGTATTTTCCAGGAATTCTTCATACATGCACAACTCTTCATTTATTGATCGTTTCTTCATCTTTTCTTCATTTCCTTGACTTTGGCTAACTAAGAACACAAAACACAAATTTGCACAAATATGAGCAAAAAGCTTGTTGATAGAAATAATGCCTAAAAACGTTATTAATATTTTTCGATCTCTTTACGTTTTGATAATCACAAAATGTAAAAACAATTAATAAAACATTATTTGTAAATAAGTAATTAGTAGTAAATTTTCATTTTGAAAATTTAATCACTTAAAGGTATGAATAAACATATGCTTAATGCATTTTATGATCAAAGGAATTTTTATTCAACCTCACAATTTTTTATAAAAATATCACAAACATTTTTCGATTTAAAAGAAATGTTGTATTCTAAATAAATATTTTGAATTTAAATTTTATACCTAAAAACGGTTAGAAATGTTCCCGAAAACACCTCCCTCGGAAAAGACAAAAAAGGGAGCGTCTGGCTTGGGCAGCCCCCTTAATTATAAGGGCGGTCCCCTTAATAATTAAGGGGACCGACCCCTATTTAAGGGGACCGCCCAGAAAAAAGCCAGCTCAGCTGATCTATAAATACTGGACTATTCTTTACTGTTTTTCTCACCTTTTGCACACACTTTGTTTTTGTTCTAAATCACTTTATACTTTCTTTTCTTTCCTTTGATCATTTAATCATAAAGCTTTGTTTCCAAGTGATCCAAGTTTTGATCCTCAAATGCAAGAGAAGAATACTTCCTATCATCAAGTGAAGAAGTATTATAGCTTAGTGTAACCTTGTTGCAATTGTATCATATCTTGTAAATCATTTGTGTATATTGTGAAGGTTTGTATCATAGTTGTGTATAATAAGTAGATTGTGGTGATAATTGTAAGTATAGATAGATCGGGTTGATCGTAGTAGGTAGTGTTAGATTGGTGTGATCGTAGTAGTGTCTTGGAGAAGTGAAGTTGTGAAGCAAAATGAAGTTGTAAAGTAGAGAGAAGTTGTGAAGTGTAGCCAAGTTGTGAATTGTCATGAAGTGGTGTGTTTAGTTGTGCTAGATTTGTTCTAGCTAGGATTAGAACTCGACATTTTGCTTAGTGTCGAAAATTAGTGTAAGCTAAGTTGTGTACGGTTTTCTTCGCCTAAAGGGAGCTTGTTGACGTAGTGAAGAAAACTCTCGAGTTTGGTGCTCGGGGAGTGGAGTAGGGCGAAGAGGTGCTTCGTTACTGAACCACTATAGATCCTCGTGTTGTGGTTTGATCTTTCCATCTCTTATCTCTTATCTTGCATATTTATTTTATATCTTATCATTACTTACTTGATTAGTTAAATTGTTCATATTGTGCTTATTGTGAATTCACATAAAATCGAATCTAAGTTTTTATAAACAAACATAACATTAATTTAAAAAGCGGTAAACTATTCAACCCCCATTCTAGTTTTCCACAAAGCTTGTTAGTCTAATAAAGTAGCATGTATAAAACTCGAATTACGCTTCTAAATATATACTCAATTTGTGCATTATCATTGTGGTGATTTAGTGGTTAATAAACATCGACTAACAGTCACCATTGTGGTGATTTAGTGGTTGGCTCGTGGTTTCCTCTTTCTTCTTTTCTCTTGTCTAAAATGTTATTAATGATTGACAATGACTATAGTGGTGTAAAAATATGAGAAAGTATGTTGATGTATTACGTAGTATTTAAGGATAACTTTTTTGTTTCTTAAATATCCACACGAGTCTGTCTAACTTTACATTATAAACTAATTATAGTTATAGTAATACACATTATAGAAGTAAAACGCCGCCGTTTTTGTGGCTTGAAACAGTGAAATGAACAGTACCCGGCCCACTGGGCTCGGGTACTGTTCATCGGAAAAAAAAAA